>BGPR01006436.1:0-70886 GCA_013235015.1 Araneus ventricosus
ACAAAATTACAATTAAAAAATGTCTGTGGTTGTAACTGTGGAAATAGAGTAAGATCATTTCCATATAAAGGTTTCCAAAGTGAAACCAGGGCAAAACTTTCTGTGCATCTTGCAGGAACAAGCTACTTAAAATAAAAACAAATTGATGAAAGTAATGTTCAAAACAGCTTAAATACCGAAGATGAAGACTGCGATGAAGAACTTAATTCTGCTGAACTGTTACAAAAAAAAGAAATGTGATTGCTGAACTTAATTCTTCATTCCATGAAATCGATGTCCTCCAATGAAATTACATGCACTTGGTGAACATAGCAGACTCATTTTATGGTAAAGAAAACCTGCAAAGAGTGCTTGAAACTGTTAAAGAAAATTCAAATGTTCTTGAAGTTGATTTGCCAGAGGAAAAAAAATGACGGAAAAAAGTGTGATAAAAAATCTGAAGACTTAGACAGTTTGTAGATATAATTAAAAATGACCATGGTACATCAAGAAGAAAAACAGATCTAAATGCCGACAATTCCAGCTTCACCAATGTGGTCTAGAAGAAAAATAAAAGAGACTTTCAACGTATCCGATTATTCTGTTCGTAAAGGCTCAAAAACTCTTCAAAAGACTAGGCTTTTAAAGCAGCCACTGAAGAAATGGGAAACAGTTGAGTCCTGGGATATCATTGAATTAGTAAAAAAAGTTTTGTTCAGCTTGATGAACAGTCTAGAATTTTGCTGGGATGAAGGATGGGTGAGTATAGGGAAATGTATATGAGAGAAAAAACGTTTGATTTTATGTATCTAGTGAGCTATATTCAAGTTTTAAATTGGAATACCCCAACTTGAAAATAGGTCTTTCAAAATTTTGTTCTTGAGACCCAAGTGGTGTGTTTTGCTGGTGCCAATGTGACACACTTAGTGTGCGTATGCACAATACATCAAAATGTTATTTTATTGATTCACGGAGCAGGTTTTATGAGAATACAAAACACAGCTTAAGTCATATATATAGTTTGTGAAGGAGCAGGAAGAGACAGAAGGCAAGGCACCAGACAAGTGCCCATCAAAAGATAACCTTGTCCAATTTACAGGCAAAATTTGAGGATTCATGATGATGAAGACATTATGGAGTATAATCAGTGGGTTTCAAGGGATCGAACTGAAATGATAGGTGTCTGACCTCACAGAATTGATTGAAAATTAGTAGAAAATTGAACAAGTTGATACCACCATACATTGCCAAATCACAATCTTCATTTTAAAATTTAAAGGAACTGCTTCCTCAAATACAGCTGTTGTCTCGATGGATTTTAGTGAAAACTTATGCATCTACAATACAAGATGAGTACCAAGGCTACCACTGGAAACTCAAATTCATGCACTATTCATCCTGTCATGATCTTACTGTAAGTGATACAAGCAATGTAAAACTGATTATACCCCTTTGTATCATATCTGACGACCTGAAGCATGACGTAAGTATGGTATACGAGATACAAAAAAATGTGACTGCTTTTCTCTGAAAGAAAACTACCCACATATACCAAACATTCAATATTTCAGTGATGATGGTGAGCAGTATAAAATAAATACAACTTCATGAATCTGTGTCTGCATGGAGAAGGACTTTAAAACTAAAAGCACAGAGTGGTCATTTTTGCAACCAGTCATGGGAAAACAGAAATGCGATGGTATAGGGTACTGTCAAACGATTAGCTAGGGAAGCAAAGTCTTCAACAACATCTGGATAGGACAAATTACAACAAATAAATGAGTTTTTTCGAGTTTTGCAAAATAACACTGCACATTACCTCCATAATATTTAAAGAAGTGCTGATTCTACTAGCCTACTCTGGAAAGTCGTCTAAAAAAGATACCCAAACTCTTCCAGGAACCAGACTATTCCACAACTTTCAGCCAATAGACGACTTGGGAAATGATTGAGGCTAGAAGAATCAGCAGAGATGAAAAAACACCAGCTCTTACTTTCAACTTGCTCTAAGCATCACAAACTTTATTAGTGAAAATGAAGGATTTATATCCTGGATGCTTTGTCGGTTGCATTTATGACAATTTATGGTATTTTGGTATGGTGAGTGAGGTGAATGGTGAAGAAGAAGATATCACCGTAAAGTTTTACATCCTAATGGACCATCAGAATATTTGGCCCAACAGGAAGATGTGGCGTGCAGTACCCATCCTCACATCATCACACCGTGAAACCTCCAAAACAAATGATCAAAGAACTACTACAATTCTCTTCCTCAAGAATGCATGTTGTTTGGTAAAGTCAAGTTTTGAAAACATTTGAGAAAATTAAAGGACAAATGGACTTAGAATTTGGAAATATTCTAGGTGTAGAGTTTTGTAACTAAACTTTTTCCATTCCAACAAACGTAAATAAGTACCTCACTTTGCAATCAAATTGAATTTTACTCTTTAATAGCACTATTTTTTAAATTCTGTTTAGCCTTAGCTGCAGTACATAATAGTGGTTACTATAGTTTACAAGACAAAATTGCTGAATTCTAGCCTCTGAAAGGAAATTTGAATTAACACACTGAAAACAAACGCATGAATTTTTGATTTTTTTTTCTAGACCTTTAAAAAATAATGAAGGACTGAAAACCATTATTTTTATTTTCATGATAGAGTATATCTTTTAGAATAATAAATTAAATAAATTTTTTGATTATCTTTCACTTTTTATGATAGTCCCCTTTAGTGTGAACCTTGATATTTCATTTACAAAATTTTCAAAATAACATTTCAGAATTTTTCCTGGCCATGTATAAATACTTACTGGGCTTAGCTTATTTTTTACTGATTCTTGTATATTAAAGTATAATCATAAATATTTTCATCAACATTTGTTGGTAAATAAGGAAGACAACTTATTTTCTATAAAAGAACCAATCGTATTTGCTAAGCCTAATTCTGATAAAATCTTGAAATTTTAAAACTTCAACAGGCTATAAAAACCTAAAGTATTTGAGATTGAGCAAAATATTTTGCATGCTTACTTAAAATCCATAAAGGAAATAAATATGGTGCAAGTTTCATGAAAATCTGAGATCATGGTGTCAAATCTATTTTTTGGTTGATTTGACATGAATGACCCTGGTACCTCTCCGGAGCCTACATCACACCAAGCGGGGGACATTAGGCACGGCAGATATTCTGAGAATCCGGGTTTCTTTGAGCCTGGAGCCCTCCGGCCCCGAAACTGAAACCTTATCGCTATGCCGCTAGAGGCCGTTTAGAATGGCTAACAGAAAAGAGCCTGGCTACAATAATAGCGAAATCAAAAAAGAAGCTTTAATCGGTAATTAGAAAGTAAAGAAAAATATTTTTTTTCCAATTACTTAAAAAAAGAATCAGTCGAAGTTGAAAATAAAATATTTCACTTCACAAGTCTTATCAAATAAAGTAAAACTTCACTGAATGAGGTTTTAGCTGAACATTTAAAAAATGTATGTAATATTAAAACTGTGCAAGGAAATTCTGCTTTGAGTTTATGTATCAAAGAGCAACCCCTGCTAACTACAGCTTTAAAAAATAGAAAAATATTTATATGATTGAGCGATTTGATAACAGAATTGTTATTTGATTTTATAAATAAATGAAAAGTATTGTTAAAATCATAAAAAATATTGTTTTAAAAATTGTTGAAATCAAAGGGAAAATAGTGCGATAATTAATACTTTGGTAGCGGGCCTGTAAAAAATACGATTTGTTTTGTTTTGATTAACCTAACGTGAGTTTCCTGATTCAAAAATTTGAATTCCGTATGTAGAGTGAGGTAAAACCGATACCTTGGTTCTGGCTCCAGCAACTATTTAAAAATTTCCGGCTAGCTCTAAAAGAAAATAAGTAAACAAAGACAAATTAATTTGGGGAAAACAAAGTTACTTTAAACTATTTCTTAATTAACAAAATAAACAGTCACTATAATAAAAAAGACACTTCACATTACACAAAATTAATATTTACAGTAAATAAAAAAATATTATACTCACGTTACAAACGGGGGGTACAATCAATCCTGCAGACAGGGAAATGTCCATCGTCCAACTAATGAATATCATGGCAAAATATCAGCACGGAGGTGCGCTCAATCGTCCAACCGGGATCGTTACAGACTTCTCTGACTTTAGAGACGTCCCGATGAAGAGTCCGCTTTTGCAAATACCTTCCGAGTGCCTACTCTTCTTCTTTTATGGGAACTACTGACTTAGTGTTTTTTCTGGAGGTAGTTCATATGGCTTCAACATGTTGTGTGATAAGTCTCCGAGAACTTGATCTGAGTATCTGGGATCAGAAAGGCAAAGTGGTAGGAGATCGTTTGTGACTACGAGATAATGGCCTTCCCCCTTTCGGTAAAACTTTGGTTCTGCTTTGTCACTTCTACTACTTTAGGTGTAGAGCCTCACACAGACCTTGTCTCCAGGCTGATAATAAATTGGTCTTCTATTTTATAAAATATTTCTTTTCTTTGTTCTTGCCTTTGCTCAACCTGTGTTCGATTTGGAAGGTTAAACGAGAAATGTTTAAGTAGGGTAATATTCCAGCACAAAGGACGCTTCTGTCAGACTCAACATCATGGTTAACGTCGCTCTATGTGTGCTCTAAGTCTACGTCTAAATTGTGATATGCGGTGCCAGTAGTTCACATGAAATACATTAGAGTATTCATGCATCTAATCATTGCCAGCTTTTCATCCCAGTGGTAATGATATTATACTAAAATAGCTAGTTTGGGGCTTTCAGGTCACGATTTTTTTCTTTCAGATGGATTCGCCTGAGAATAGATGCAATTACCTTGTTTGAATACAAGCAATGCAGGCATCATAAAAGGACAGCACTCAAAAATTGGGTCCATTTGTCGGATATTAATCTTCGTGGTAAGTATAAGCGAAGAAAAACTCTTTCTATTAGATTTTTGCACAATTTTACTAGCTAGCATCTTCTAGCAAAGAGTCCCTTTTGTCCTGCGATCCCTCACTTTGAAGATCCATTCTTCCAGTAGAGTTTGCAGGAAGAGGCCAAAGAGGTCGATGGCTAAAAGTCCAAATCTTAAAGTGGCATAAATAGTGTCTCAACAGTCCAGCAGTAGTTTCTGTTATTTGCTTGTATCTGTTGCATCTAGCCACTTCTTACATTTCAAAGCTATAAACTTCTCATTCCAGGAAAATAGTATCGACTACTATCTTGAACATGCTTTCCTCTGGATCCGCCATGTCCAGCAGGGTGAATCATGGCATTGCTGTAAACTCGTCTCTCCTATGAATATTGGGAAAAAGCTGTGCCTCCTGATTCTGTGCCGGCGAATATCATAAAGCGAGGTACCTTTGACATGGAATCCCTCTACGTTGTAGTGATGAAATTCTTCAGCCTTTTCTTTCACCTCCTCAAAACAATTGAAACGATTATTTTCTTTATATCTCATCTTCATCTGGCTTCACGAATATCTCTAGATCTTCGAGATGGCAATTCGATGAGATAAGCATGCTTGAGATTGCCACAATCCTTTTGATTATCATGGACTTCTATAGGAGGTCTGCAAATACAATTGGATTTTCCAGGCGTATAAAGAATTTTCGATGGAATGATATGATTTGTAGAGCCCATCGAGCTAGCTAATCCGGATGCAGGATTTAGTGCTCATCACCATTTTAAAGGCTGGTGGTCTGATGGTGATTATTTCTGGTTTTCTCGTCCACGGAATTTTCAAGGCCCATACAACTGCAAGAGCTTCCCTTTCAGTCGTCGAGAATTCTTTCTGCACTCCAGCGACACTACTTGCGTACTTATTACATGTTCTTCTGTTTCTCTCCTTGATCAGACTGCCCACTGAGCATACATTATTGGTCGTCAGTCTGAACTATGAAAGGCTTATCTTACATCGGTTAGGACAGCACAGGTGGTGGAATTCCAGATTTTCTTTAACGATTCAAATGCTTCCCGTCCTTTCTGTCACCAGTCTTATTTTTTTTGTGAATCACTGAGAGGTCTCTGCTATTTCTGGAAAAGTGAGGAACATATCTTACCAAAGCAGTTTGTAGAGTATGACGAACTTCAACACAGGTTGACGTCGGATTTTGCAGAGATGATTACTTTCGTCAGACAGTATCTACTTCAATCTTGTTCAGCAATGTAATGTCTCAGGATACTCACTCTGCTCAAAGCAAACTGCATTTATTTCTGATTGGCAGGTGAGTTAACACAGAGATAGTCTTTCAAAACTGCTTTAAATCCACAAATGTTTATCAAAGTTTTCAGATGAAACAATGATGTCATCAAGATATGAAAGAGCAAAAAACATCCTTGTCCAGATTCTGAATCTTGCTATGAGCGTTGGAAGTTAGGAGCATCTGCAAACCCAAAAGGCATCTCGCAAGAACTTATAGTGCCAAAAAGTACAGATAAAAAGCAGTTTTTTCTGGTCTGTTTCATAAATCATTTTACTTTGATGATAGCTGCTTTCAAATCTTTAACATAAACTTTGTCGATTTAGCCTCATTTAATAAATCATCCATCTTGCAAAGGGTAGGGGTCCGGATAGGTAGCGTTCAACTTTCTATAGTCGATGTCAACGGATAGATCCATGTTTTGGAACCAACACACAGGACTTATGTAAGGCCTGCTTCCCTGATACCTTCAGCATAAAGATTCTAGCTCCTTTTTTTACAGTTCTTCTTTGCAGGGGTCATCGATATGGAGGTCAGAAACAGGTAAATTGTTTCAGTTTGTATACGATGTCTCAATAAAAGGGTAGGGTCTCCGATGCGAAAAGCATCGTCTCAAATTCTTTTAAGAGGAGTAACTTGTCAGTTGTTACTCGTCAATGCCTTCATCTCTCTCTAACATCACAGGAACATAGATGTTCTGGGCAATGGACAGGAATCGTCCTGGAGAGTTACGTGTGAGAAGATATCCGGTAGTAGATTCTCCTTAACGTCAGATGTTCTTGTATAGAATTGCCTTATGGGGATTTTCTACCGAAATGCCAGACCATTCTGGATATAAGCTACACTTCAGCAGCTGCAGATTGTCAGCCAAGAAGATGCTGATTTTCCGTTTGCTAAGGCAAAGGAGATGAACTTACACGAACTATTTTCCTTCACATTGAGATTTACAGTAGTCGTCAAGGCTTCACACATTTCTTTCTTCCCATCTGCAAGGACATCGTTGTTCTCTTATAAAACGAATTTATGATCTCGCAAAGTTTAAAATTCCTCCTGCATGAATTTGAAGTCTGGTGTCAGCAAGAAAGGCTGCATCTCTTCCACACAGCAACGTTAGGCAGATAGAATCCTGACGGAGAATGTAAGATTCAGCTGCATGTTGAACTTGGAACAACAGTTTTAAAGTTCTTAACGGTTTTGCATTTAGGCACTTTGATTGATAAAACCAGGACTAACCGCAAACATAACATCGGTATTAGAAGATTTTCTTTCTGGTCTAGAACTGACAGATTTATCGAAATTGCCTGATCTTGCTGATTAACTTCAGAGGATGGGAAGTTTTAACGTTTTTCAGGGTGAAAGACAACATTTTCTTTGAAGAAGGTTTCACAATGCAGAAACATGTTTCTTCATGCCTCACAGTTTCACAGTCATATAGACTGCTCAGCGAGTTCAAATGGTTTGTTTTAGTCTTATCCAATAATCTAGTTTAAATGTTCTTTAAACTCTGAGGTTCTTCCTTGTATTTGCAGATTATCATTCTTTTTAACCCTTCAAAAGTAAATGTTCAACTTTGGTGGTCCATCCTTTTAAATAGGATCTTTAATTCAAAAGTGTAATTCTTTCCATGTAATTTCAATGCACTTTTTTCGATTGTACAAACAATTGTAACCCTATCAAGGTGAGCCGATATCTTTTCAGAAGCATTTACTTGACTTCTGACATAGTCTTTAGAATCCTTCTTCATTTTCCTCTTCACAATCATTTGATTTTATTTAGATGGTAAGGATCCGATTGGGCTAAGGATCAAGTATGTTTCTGTATGTTAACAAATTTTAATGTCGTCAAACATGGAAGATAAAGTCCGATTTGTCTTCTTTGGGTTGAATTTGAAGAATTGCACTGAGTCAAATTTAACCGATCAGTTACTTCTTAGAGAAGAAGGCATGAGTCATATTTCCTAAAACTCCTGCTTCGATTCTTGATTTTTGCCAATCGAATTGGACGTACCAGCTTCCTTTCAGCAGCTACAGCCAGCGTTCGGCTTCCTTTTCATTAGCCATGTCGTTCGTCAAGTAATCGACTTTGGAATAAATTCTTTTGTAAATTCCTTCGTCGTGACTCTCAACTGTATATCAGTTGCTTTAGTTCTACCACTTTTAGACCCTCCAGTTACTTCGCAATCCCTGTTCGGTAGCTAGATTAATCAAATCGTCTTCTTTCCTGTTCCAAATAAAGCCATTTTAAAAGTCTTTTTTTTTTTTTTAAAGTCCTAAATTTAATAAATGTTCGATGACACAAAAGTCTATGTTTTGGAGAAAACCATTTAAATTTGGATATTTTGAAAAACATACAATAATCAATTTTCAAATTATTAATAAAATATTAAATTTTAATATTCACCCTTGTGGCACATTAATTTTATAAAAACTAAATTTATGAAGGCAACATTGACAATAAAACACAATAATCAAATTCAAAATTTTAAGAAAAATTGTTATAAAGTTAGTATTTCAATTAAAATTATATGCAACTTATTTGACAGCATTAATGAGACATATTTCATTACCAAGAGAATTAATAAATTATTATTTTTCAAACCAAGTATATGATTCTTCTGTCCGTGAAAGTAAAGGTCTATTTTGGAAACCACAAATATTTTTTTTTGTATATGATATACTTTCATTATTTCAAACAGCAGGAGTTAGTATTAATTCCTTTCGTTTAAAAAGAATAAATAAGTTATGATCTCATCATCTGATGATTGAAACAATCTCTTACCATCACTTTCGTAAAAAATATATACATTCAATGCAATCACTCTTTCAGCGCTAACTCATAAACATTTGCTGAGCTGATCACTTTTGAAGAGAGAAAAAATACACTTGCAGAGGAAAGTTATGAGAATTCAAACCAAAGATACTTTTTCAAGGACATACGCAAAAGGCAGCGTATGGTTGATCAAGAGTTTTCTTTCTCGTCAAAGGAAAGTATATTTACGCACTCACACGCTGCATAGATTATTGTTAAATTAGATCTGAATATATAAAATGTTTTATTACCAAAAATATAATGAAATGGATCAAAATAATAACCTTGTAATTATTGCGTCTAAATAGAAAAAACTAAATGTTCAGAATAAATACTAGAAATTAAAATGTATCACTCTTAATAATACGAATTTTCCAACATACGATCTTATTATGAATACTCAGGAAAACCAGCAGTATATTGATGCAAACACAAATATTTAATAAATTTCCAACCAAAATACTTTTTTTCATTGAGTCTTGATTGTAAGATAAGATTTTAAACAACGTTTGAAGTTCAAATATTTACACATATTCAAGTCTCAACTTTCAATTAAATGCACAACGACTTTTGCATTGATGCCTTTTAACACCTTTTTCATTACTAATAACCTGTCACGATAGGACATCTTGATTTCTGTTATATTATGAAATTCTGAATATTTGTACTTACTATGAGGTTGCATGATCTTCAATGGTATTGTCCTACTCTACCAGGCTGGTAAAAGATCCTCATAAGCTCGGTAAAAGAGCAAGAAATTTTTTCACATCAAATAATCTCAATAACTCACACAGAGGTGCAAAATTAAAAAAATGAGTTGGGACCGTGGAGAAAAGTTATTCATTTTAAATTGTGGCCGTGTCAGACGTTTTGAGCGCCAATTTTTATGCAGCAACTATTTAAAAATTTCATGTAGCTCTAGCAGTAAATAATAAACAAAGACAAAAATTAATTTGGGAAAGAAAAACAAAGTTACTTTAAAACTATTTTTAATTAATAAATAAACATCATTATCAAAAAGACACTTCTCCATATATACACAAAAATTATTTAGCAGTAACAAAAAAATAGTTATAGCGAATTAATGTTAAAACGGGGGGCAATAACCAATCCCAGAAGGGAAATGTCCACGTCTCAACCAATGAATATCATGGCAAAAATATCAGCATCGGATGAGTGTCAGCGCTGCAATCGTCAATACGTTACACCCATTAATGTCTTTTCTAGAGGAATCAGATTCAGAATTATTCTCTCACTAGTCAAGAAATTGATGTGTCATGGAGGCTGTGTTGTAGCTATTGAATTACGCGTTACTGCTAGAAGATGCTTTTGTTTTAACCTGAGTTGCTTTTCAGCATATCTATAAGGAATAACTCGTTGTGATCTATTCTTTTTTTTTCATGGACCAGAATTCTTTAAAGAAAAAATTCACACGAAAGTGGAAAGCATTAGGTTTTTAGAGAGAGAAGGAAGGAAAAGGGTATAATTACCAAATTATACAGTATCGAAACTTTTAATGTTAATGTTAAAAATATGAACAACGCAGGCATTGTCATTAGATATTAGCTAAATAACGTCAAAATATGAACAGTACATTCTTGAAATTTTATAATTTTTTGAAACTCAACCATTAATTATGTGTATGAAATCTTATTCATGTTAATAGATTTTTACTATTATTTGTGATTATTAGTTAATAATAAATTTTCTATTTATTTATAATCAAGTTGAAAATTAGGTATAGAACATTTTAAGTAAATCGTATTTGATATATATGACACCGTTATACGCTCTTTCAAGGGCTTGACGGTGATGAATAAATGAAAAGACGTATACTGAAATGAATTACAATGCATAACACGAATGCATCGGACTGTGATAGACCTATATAAATATAATCGATGTATAAAAATGAGAAACGTATAAATCCGCTTTACTGTAACATTGGTTTCACCATTCTTCGTGCATGTAAGAACAGAATGTCTTCTTTGCAAACCTTTTATGGAGAGTGTTTGAATCTCTTTTCACTTAAATTTTGCTTTAATAGAGTATTGTACATATTGTAATCTAGTAGATTTGTTTCTATAAAAGATAGCAATTTCCTAATGATAAAATGCGAGAAATAGGATAATTTGAATTTTCAAATTTGTCCTTTTTTTTTATATTAATTTAAAGCAGGTTGACCTTTTTTGCTATTTTGAACATCAACCCTGATTACTTAAACAAGAAGTGTAGTATTCAAATGTGAGAAGTGTATCTACTGTATTGTACATACTCTTTTAATAATTGTAAAAGTATATATCTCCAGTTATTTTTTAACAAATTTTTCTGTCTAATAAAGTTGCCTACTCACTCAATCTCGCTGAAATTGAATATCTCTAAATTAATCACGCTGCTACTTATTGTCTTCATGCTCTTCTCCAAGTTCAACCCTGCTTTCCGACTTTCCCCGCCCCCATAAGAATCCTTCCTCTATAACTAGAGTTGATGATCTTAGTTCAAATGTTACGCTGTCTTCCGCGAATTACCTATGGAACCAGATGCATTCCGTAATGAGAATACTTATTCCAACACCCTGTGAGACTAAAAAACTCTTCATTGATTCGAAAACGGTATAAAAAATAATCCAAGTCATAAATCTTTCAACACCTTCCCTCCCAGAGCCAAATCAAAACCCTCCGCTATTCAAGTTGATTAACGGCGATGATTGACGATTCCAAGCCCACTTCCCGATTTCCTCATGGAACGCAACGTTTCTGTCTTGAAAAAATTCCCTCAAACCGCAGCAAATCGTAAACTAACTGTTTTACCAACTGTTTACCGGTTCGCCAAGTGTATACCCACCTTAAGGCTAAGCGCGCATACAGGTATTTCTTCCGCAACTAAACAGTTTAGCTTTGGATTGCCTGCACCGCGCGATTTCACTTAAGACTAAACTGTTTAGTTGCGACGGTGCGCATACATGCGATTTTAATCTCTTTCGATTCTCCATTTTGATGCTCCCATGTCTGGCTGTCTTTTCACGCACTGCGCACGCGCTGCGAGCTCCAAAATGATTTTTTTTATAGTGATACAATTTAGTTTTTCTCAAATTCATTTTCAGCTCACGAAGCTATCATTTCAATGATTAGACTGGATGGTGAACTTTCGTTTTCATTGATTTCTTTCTTTATCAAATGCTTTGATGATCATTACTAGTAATAGGCGAGTTCTGTACATAAGCCTATAATTCGAATTTATTAGGTTAATTTTAGGTCAAAACTGAAATCGTGCTCATTTCTGAATTGTTTTCGTTAGTTAAATACGTCCGTATCTTTTAAGTGCCAGCGAATTATCTTTAAGGCCTATAATTAACTCAAGAACTCGCTCTTAGCTCCTGTTCTATGTATTTAATTAAAAAAAATAATTACACAATTTTTGCACTCTAGGTGCTGTACATATATTTCTTTATTTAAATTGCTTTTTTATTTATTGGAATAACTAATATTGCTTTATACATCGAAATTATTTACTGTTTATTAATTAATTACGTAATATTCATTAAAACTTTAAAATAAATCTTTATCTCTTGTGTTTGTTTTTAAACCCAATTTTTCTTAATTCGAACTTTTGGATACATCTAATTTTCATTGTGGATCCCTCAGTTTCAAATTAACCAAATTCGAATTTGATATCTATATTCAGTTTACAAATAGTTCGCGGAACAATTTATCAAAGTACATCAGTTTTTTCAGAGTAAAGTAGCCGACTACTACTCTACTGATAATAAAGGAGAATGTGTGTGTGTGTCTTGGCGCTCTACAGGTCAGACCACTGGACTTAGAGCCACTAAATTTGGCACAAACATACTTTGGAGGGTGGGAATGTGCACCTCGGAGCCCTTTTTAAAAATTTTAATTAAATATTAAGCGAAATTTTGGCGTTTTTCCTTTATAACTTCCGAAAATATTACAGCATAACGCCATCTTGAAAGTGCAAAAAATTACCTTTTCAATGATATCAATTAAGTTGCCGTACAATATTTTCTCTAATTTTAATGAATTTTTAAAAATATTTTTTGGCATAATTTACTACAATACTCTTCATTGTTGCAACGCAATTCAAACCGTTTTCATTGTTTAAACAAACATTTAATTGCGTGTTTCTCCATCATTGTTGAAAGATAAGGCAATATCTTAATGTTTAATGCTATGTTTTAATCAGCACATTTTCATCCAGTTAATATGAGGCTGGAAGTAAAATGTGCCGCGCCATTTTAAAGTTAAAATCTAATATATATTTTGCAAGAGGAATAAGAGTGAAGTTGATGCCAACAATCTGCAGTTTGATGTTGCATGACACAACCAGTCACTTGACTCTATTAAGGACGTTCATGCAGACAATGAACAGAACAGGTGTAAATCTACTGAAAGAACATGGATTAAATGTCTATCACAATTTGAAATTGTTAAGGGAACCATGTATATTAAATTATGCATAAGAGATTCCATTGAAGTTATATTCCCGGTGAGCAAGCTAGTCGCCGAAGATGGCTAGTACACAATGAATACGAAAAACATAGAATGCGACACGATTCTAAATATCACTAGCTCATTCCAAAAAGCGCACATCACTATAATTAAAATATTTTGTCTATTATTGAAGTATATTGAGTAAATAAATGTTTCATATTTAACAAATGTTAAAAAAAATGTTTCATAGTTTTCAAATGTTTATAGCACAGGTCACATGAGTTAGATTAAGTTTGCCCAAGTGACAGCTTCTCTTGTGACTCAAAATTTTTTTTCACTCAAATTTTGAAACGTAAAATGACTACGTTTTCATTGAAGTCTTTTAAAAAGTCATATTCAATGATATCTGATTCATCGCTTAGTTGAGAAAAAGGGATGTTGACAAAGAGAGATAAATAATATAAAGGATAAAATTAAAACTACTGATTTCAAAGCATCTGAAATATCAACTAAGAAAATACCAATTGAGCTAATTAAAATTATGTAATAAAACACATGCATTATTAATAAAAATGGAGTAACAATCATTAAAAGTATGCAAATTTATTATTTATTTTAAAAGTAATAACTGATAATAAATATAGCGCACGCCTTCTTTCTATACACTCAATCAATAATTCCATATCAATCCTAATAATCTCAGCCATTTTTAGAGCTAAATTATTTTAAGAATAGCGCACGCGCTTCTTTAAAACGCCCCGTCTAGTTAACGCGCCAATTTCTGAGCTCGCTTTGTGACCTTCACCCCTTGAATGAACAGAGCAGAGCAACTGTTTAGTTGAATGTATGCGCTCTCCAGTAGAAACCCATGTACTTTACGATAGTTGTGCGATTCTTTAATCAAAAGACGATCGCTGTGGTTTTACGACTGTTTAGTTGCCGATCTATAAAGTTGCATGTATGCGCACTCTAACTTGAGCCCATGGTCTTTTAACATGCAACTAAACTGTTGCCCGATTAATAATTGCATGTATGCGCATAGCCTAAGACTCTTCTACATTATTTTAATTATTAGTAATTATTTATTATTTAAATTCAGTGAGATGCTTGAGCTTGATACTTCCTGCGAAGAGATTTTGATTTAGCTTCCAATTTAGTTAGGTTCAGTCTCAATTCTCCCTTTGTATTATATCCAACTGATTTCTTCTTTTTTTATTTATAAGCTTTTATTCAACTTCAGTGTCTTGTCCACAAATATTGAGATCGATTTCTTACCCACTTCCAATCGAGCTGCAGCTTTGAAATTTAGCACAGTGATGGGTTTCCGGAGACAATACAATATTATGCAAAAAAAATGTGCAATCTATACCTATTTTAAACCAAACAAAATGATATTAAAATGTTAGCCCTCTATTTGGGCGATAAAGTTTGGAAGGTGGTAACCTCACGTTATGTAGGGTTGTAACAACACCACTAGATGATATACAATAGAAGGGGGCGCGGCCTGTGAATCATCCCCATTTCGGAGCGGCTTGAGGGTCAAAGGTCAGATCGGGGAAGTGAGTCTTGTTTCGTCTCTCGGTCTGTGTCGCACTTTTTTCAAACTCGAGATAATGTAATCGCAATCGCGCTGAGTAAGAGAAATATATATTGTAACAAAATCAACTTGTGGGTGTATGTAAATGCAGTCCAATAAGCAGGATTACAAAAATAAAGCTCTTTATTTTACAAATATTTCCAAGCAAAGAAACGTAGCACAAGTATTAACACAGCACTAGTAAAAATTCACAACAGAGACTACCAATAAATCTCAACACAATGCTCAAAGGTTTCTTGTTAACTCACCAGCTTGCTTGCAGGTCAAATTCCAACGGAACTCTTCTTGGCTTGAGAGCTTGCCTTTATACTTTTCAACAGGAAGTGACTTCATTACGGAGGAAGTGACGTAGTCTCTAGAAAGTTCATGAAACCAGTAGAAATAGCTTGAAATTTCGAGGTCCTTCTAGAGAATTCCACTTGTCGCCAAAGTTGCCAACTTTGTCGCCAAGTCGCCAAAATGGTCGCCAAATTTGTCGCCAACGTCGCCAAATTTATCGCCAAGTCGCCAAGTTTGTCGCCAAGATTAGCATCTCAGGGAAACGAATTTATAGCTTTGTAACAATATATAGATGGCGCGTATTGAAACGGCTACCCGACGTGAGCGGTTGCTGGAAAAAGCAAGGAAGAAATACTGAATATTTCAGAAAGATAATGATGTCATTGAATTGAAGAAAGATGTCATTGAATCATTTTAAAAATGTAATTGTACATATGTATATAATAATTTTAATCTGTGTTTTATATTGGAGAATTCGGTAACTGAATTTGGTTTACTATGCCCAACATGTCGTGTGTATTCGTGTCAGCCGTCACTAAAAAGTAGAAAATAAAATATATAAAAAAAATTCAGGTATAAGCTTTTATTCAAAGTGCACTTTAAATGAGAAATGAACGCAAAAGTTGAAAATAATTTTTCTATTGGGCTATTATATTAGTAATTGTTTGATTATTAATTTATATGCTATATTTTAAAATTCGCTATTGTATGCAATTTTAAGAATAAAAGTTAAAGGATTATGCAAGAGTAATATTTTACAGTTCTGATTGCGTTATAAAGCATTCAAGTTTATTTTAAACCCATGGAACTGATTTAAAAAGTTCAGTGTTATGATTCATGGGGAGCCACAACAGCAAATTGTGTGGCTGCTTCTGACGTCACTATTACGAAAGGGCTGGAAAAAGGGGTATTCATTCAAGCAGATGAAATTATTGAGGTAGGATGCGAAGTATTAATTTATTCTGCACGGGTACTGAAATTTCCAGATGTGCCATTTGTTTCCAGAAAGTGCATGGTGCATGGAAGATTGAAGGCCGCTATTGAGTGAATTATAATACGCACAGCAGAATGAAGTAATCTCAGGAAAAAAAAAAATTGTTTTTCACGATTGCATCAGCATTTTAGTGAGCAAATTGCCTGTCAAGCAAAACAGAAAAAATGAAATAAATGAATCACTAATAGAAATGGAAACTTAAATTTCTTCTTGCTTTTCAAATAAAATGGTGCCTCAATTCTTGATATCTTCATACCTACTTATAAAACACCTTTTTTTAATTTTAATATATGTATTGACATTATCTCATCTATTCAGTAAATGCCGTAAAATTAAAAAAGCTTACTTTTCTTTTTAAAAAATATTGAATAATTGCTGCGGTTTTCAGTCTACAAAAGAATTTTCTTATTCTAGACAGAAAATTTAAAATGCAGGCTACATTTTTCTGTCATTTGAATTCAATTACAGTTTTCTTTTCAATGTCTAATAATAGTGATATTATTAACTTCTTGGAATACAATCGCAATTTATTGTAGATATTTGCAATTATTTGGATAAATGAAAGCATATTTTAAAATTTTCTCGTATCGTCTGTTGCCTAAAACAGTTTTATAAGAAAAAAATTTTCATTCTTTGTTGTATATTCATTTAAAACTTTATAGAAGAGTGAGAATGTTTTTACTACATCTGAATATTGTTACCTGCAGTTTGCTACAGATTTGCAATTATGGAGATAAAACTATGTGCCGATTTTCATCTATCTATTTCTTTGCGCTTTTGATTTAAAGTACTCATATGCAAATGAAAGGGCAGACTTGTTATGAACGCATTTCGCTCCAAATTTGATACAAGTTTGGTATAAAGACACCATACCTATTTTCAAATATTTAGTTCTCTCATCTATTGAGTTATTGCGTTCACATGCACACGAACAGATGGCCAGATTACCAAACATGGTTTTTTACTTTCTCGTATACGAAGAGAAAGTATTGTAATCGTCAAAAAATTCGAACTCGAGATTTTGACGAATCTCCACGTTCTCCCGAGACCGAAAAACACAATTTTAGAATCATGTCTGTCTGTGAACACGATAACTCGAAAACTATTAGAGATACGGGGATGAAATTTGGTATGTGATCTTTACACATAATTTGCAGGTTTCTGTCGGATTTTGGACAAAATCTGTCCACGGGAAGTCTGTCTGTCCGCGGTCATGTGAACACTATAACTCAAAAACTTGAATACCTAGATGGATAAAATTTGGTACACAGTTTTATCATCATGAATGTAGGTCCGTATCAAATTTTGGACCAAATCCGTCGAAGGGTTGATGGTCTGTCGGACTGTATAATCGCATACTTGTAAAAATTATATCTCCTAAACCCTTTGGCTAGATATATAAAAATTGGTATGACGGTTGCTAACATTAATTATAGATCTGTGCCCAAATTTCGTTTCAATCGGTTAAAAAAAGGCGTTCAAATTGCATATTCAATTTTTTTTAATCCATTTCTGCATGCGCATGTGTACTGGGAGCAATCTCTGTGCACGCGGAAGGATTACATCACTTTGTCCTTGAGCCGGCAAGAGTGGAAAATCGGTACGCAACTCTTTGAATTTGATTCTTACCTAAATATTTTACAATCACTATAATCGACAATGGAAAACCTTCTGATAGTCATTGGATTCTGGGTTACAGTAGGTTCGAATTTTTTTATCCATGCGGGGGGAGGGGAAACAGCACCTTTTTGGGAAGTATACGAGAAAGTTTAGGGGAGACCACTCCCGCTGGTTTTTTGACAAGGGAGGACTAAAACGTGTAGAATCATCAAAATTGTGATGTCGAATTTTTGGTCAATTACAGTATTGTACGCCTTGTATAAAAAATAGATTTTTAAAAAAAATCTATTAAACCAGTGTTTCCCAACGTGGGGCCCACGCCCCACGGGGTGGGGGGGGAGAATTTGCTTGTTAAGGAGGGCAATCCAAAAATGGAAAAATAAATGTAAAAAAATTTTAAGGTATAAGCTTTTATTCAAAATGCACTTTAAGTGAGAAAAGAACGCAAAAGTTGAAAAAACGAAAAAATGAACGCAAAAGTTGAAAAAACGAAAAAATGAACGCAAAAGTTGAAAATAATTTTTCCGATTACAATAAAATGAATGGTTCGAATAAAAGCCTTATATAGCACCTTATATTTTGAGTATATTTCCTTAAACAAAGGGAATATTCCTAGAAGGTAAAGGTCCCCACGTTTTTATTCGAACCATGCATTTTATTGCAATCAGAAAAATTATTTTCAACTTTTGCGTTCATTTTTTCGTTCTTTCAGCTTTTGTTTTCATTTCTCATTTAAAGTGCATTTTGAATAAAAGCTTATACCTTAAATTTTTTTTATTTATTTTATTTTCTACTTTTACGGACGGCTGACTCGAATACGCACGTCATGTTAGGCATAGTCAACCAAATTCAATTACCGAATTCTCCAATATAAAACACATATTAAAATTATTATAAACATATGTACAATGACATTTTTTGAATGATATAATGACATTAACTTTCTGGAACATAAATCCGTTATATATTACTTGATAATTTACGATCATTATCACAGCAAATTAAATTATTTCGTACATGCCGCCGTTCACGTTGGGTAGCCGTTTCAATACGCACCATCCATATATGCATTTCTCTTACGCAGGGCGATTGCGATTACATTATCTCGAATGTGAAAAAAGTGCGACACAGACCGAGAGACGAAACAAGACTCACCTCCCAGATCTGACCTTTGACCCTCAAGCCGCTCCGAAATGGGGATGATTCACAGGCCGCGCCCCCTTCGATTGTGTGTCGTCAAGTGGTGTTGTTACAACCCTACTAAACTTGAGGTTACCAACTTCCAAACTTTATCGCCCAAATATAGGGCTAAAATTTTAATATCGTTTTGTTAGGTTTAAAATAGGTACAGATTGCAAATTTTTTTGCATACTATTGTATTGTCTCCGGAAACCCACCACCGTGCTAAATTTCAAAGCTGTAGCTCGATTGGAAGTGGGTAAGAAATCGATCTCATGATTTGAGGACACGATACTCAAGTTGATAAAAAGCTTATTGTAATGTCTTGGCCTAGGTGTGACCAAATAATTTCAAGCTTAGGTTGGCCTAAGTACTTTATTTAATACAGCAATAATTAAGAGACACTTCTCGCAGAGAAGTCTTGATTAAATATGATTATTTACAAAGGAATCAACAAAATCATAGTTCTAAAACGTCAAAGTTCCATGAGCCATTAGTCCATGAAGACTAGTAATCATCGAATGGATAACTTCCACCTATCAACGTGATACCAAACCACGAGACTACCAAGAGTGCTCGCAAGTTCATGAGCCGAGAGTTCGCGGATGCCGATTCCTCGGGGTTGCCTACCAAAGTCCGAATTCAGTCGGGACTTTCAATCCGCTGATCACACAGCTTTCTTCGGTACTCCGGAGCCTGAGAAACAGTTCGAGACTCCTAATCCGTTTTCTCTCCGCCGTCCTTCCCTCGAACATCCAGTTTTTATTCACTCCTTCAGGGAGTGGATTTCCGCCTATCTTTTCCTTCACTGGATAATGGCACTCTGGTTGACCAACAGCTCCCTTCCTAGTGGTCAACCCCTATTATGGGAAGGTTCTTGAGTTTTCGCCACCACAGGCCTCTCCAGGAATGACACCAAAGGGTACCGCTAATGTATTCGCTGACAGTGATTGATTTATCGGCATTGTGGCGGCCCTCTGTGTGAAGCCATTTCTTTGCGCACGTCTCGTTAGCGATGTCCAGGTGCAACTCCTGCTGTTTGCCGCCAATATCAAAAGGGTCGGCACTCTTTTTCTCATGGGAACATTGCTCGCGGGAAGGAAACCTTTATCGTCCAAATATAGGGCTAAAATTTTAATATCGTTTTGTTAGGTTTAAAATAGGTATCGATTGCAATTTTTTTGCATAATATTTGATTGTCTCCGGAAACCTACCACTGTGCTAAATTTCAAAGCTGTAGCTCGATTGGAAGTGGGTAAGAAATCGATCTCAAGATTTGAGGACACTATACTCAAGTTGATAAAAAGCTTATAATTAAAAGCTTATTATGTACAAAGTTTAATAATTAAAATAACATAGTACGAAAGTTTAGTACAAAAGTAACAAAGTTTAATAATTAAAATAATAAGTACATAATTAAAATTCAAAAATTATTGATTTTATAACTTTTTTAAAAGTCCGGATATCCGGACGAGCGGGGTCCGGATTAGTGGGACTCTACTGTAATGCATAACCATGTACGTATTATTACTAAGTGTTAGCAAGTTTTAATGAGCGAGGAATTCGATTCGTAGAAACATGTCCTACGTTAGCAAATAATTCATTATTTTGACTAATTTTTGACTGGGTTTGGTATTGTTTGTCACTTTTTTCTCCCTGGAAACGCTGTTATCAAACACTTGATAAGAAGGTAGTAGTGAAAGATTTAAAAAATACTAGAAGGAGATAAACGCATAGGATTGTTTTGGTGCAAACCACAATCAAATCTAAAAGAAAAACAAACCTTCGATAGCTAAATGCGCTGCAAAACAAATATGAGGCTGGTTTGTTTTTATTATCATATATATTTCCTTTGTATCTTATGCAATTCCCATCTTACTTAATAAAAATATTTTTATATCCTTATCTCGTCTCTTAGGGGCCGTTCAAATATTACGTAAGCACCCAAGGGGGGAGGGGGTTTGCGATTTGCTTATATTTGCTGACAAGGGGGGGGGAGTAGGAGTGATGCTTACGTAAGACATTAAAATCACTTTATTTCCGAAAATCTCTTGTAACTTGCACAAATAATTTAATTTTAAATAATTAGATTTGAAAAAAAAAGTTAAATTTGGCAAAAGAAAATTAAACTTGATTTTTGTAAGCTTAAACTTAAAATTGTAAGGAAATTAAACTTACTTTTTTTTCATTTTAAGCCTAGTTAGAGTTTTTTATTTGAATTAAGTCCTAAAATGTTTTTAATTAGCTTATTACTGTTATACGTTTTGTAAAAAAAAAAAGAACGGGAGGGTTTGCAGTTTGCTTACGTAATAATAAGAGGGGGGTTTGCGATTAGCTTATTTTTTCAAACAAGGGGGGGGGTCAAAAAATACAAAAACATGCTTACGTAATATTTGAACGGCCCCTTAGATTAATACTTTTAACCTTATCTTTCAGCAAAACCCACTTCAAATTTCGCAGCATTCATTTTTACGGTTAACGCTTTGAATTAAACCAGCGGGAATATTCTCCCCTAAACTTTCTCGTACACTTCCCCAAAAAGGTGCTGTTTCCCCTCCCCCTCGTGGATAAAAAAATTCGAACCTACTGTAACCCAGAATCCAATGGCTATCAGAAGGTTTTTCATTGTAGATTATAGTGATTGTAAAATATTCAAGCAAATAATCAAATTCAAAGAGAAACGTACCGATTCCACTCAGGGCTCAAGGACAAAGTGACGTAATTCGACCCATAGCTTCGGCGTGCACAGATATTGCTTCCAGTACCCATGCGCGTGCAGATCTATAATTAATGTTAGCATCCGTGATACCAAGTTTTATTTATCTAAGCCAAAGGGTTTAAGAGATATAATTTTTATAAGTATGCGATTATACAGACCAACAGACAGTCAACACTTCGACGGATTTGGCCCAAACTTTTATACGGACCTACATTTATGATAAAACTGTGTACAAAATTTTATCCATCTAGCTATTCAAGTTTTTGAGTTATAGTGTTCACATGGCCGCGGGCAGACAGACTTTCCGTAGACGGATTTTGTCCAAAATTTGTTAGAAACCTACAAATTATGTGTAAAGACCACATACCAAATTTCATCCCCGTGGCTCTAATAGTTTTCGAGTTATCGTGTTCACTGACAGACATAATTTCAAAATTGTGTTTTTCGGACTCGGGGTGGTCTAAAACGTGGAGATTCGTCAAAATCCCGAGTTCGAATTTTTTCGCGATTACAATACTTTCTCTTTATATACGAGAAAGTAAAAAAAAATTATCCGAATAATTGCTTTAAATTTGGGGGGGGGGGAACGACCCTCATGAACGGGGATTTGGCTAAAAGACGATTAACAAGCGAAGCAAAATTTTATTTTTCTGTACTTAGAATTTAACTTATAAAGCTTACACAGAACTCAACGAAAATAAGAAAAACACAGGTCGTTCACTTGGAAGAAGAGTGCCTTTACACAAAATTTTCAATTTATTTTTCCTGGAAGACTTCAAATTACGTGAATTTCTACATATTTTCCATAAATAAAGTCACAGTTTCTGCAATTTCAACACTTACCGCTGGAGAACAGAGGAGCAGTAAGCCGAAATACATCAATCAACCTAAGCAAGCTAACTTCAAATGCCTCACTTAACCAGCGGGAGTGGCCTCCCCTAAACTTTCTCGTATACTTTTCAAACATTTGTCATTTCCCTCCCCCCTGAGTTGATAAAAAGTTCGAACCAACTGTAACCCAGAATGCAATGACTATCAGAAGGTTTTTCATTGTTGATTATAGTGATAGTAAAATATTGAGGTGAAGAATCATATTCAAAAAGATACGTATGTATTAAAACTTCGCAATATTAATTTTTTATCAAACTCGAGCAATGCAAGTTCCGCGTGCGGAGAAGAAAACAGAATAGCTTGCGCATGCGCAGAGATTGTTTCCAGCATGCAAGTAAAACGAGACGACCTAAATGTTTGCTCCCTTACAAAATCTCGCCGCCAGAATTGGTTTTTGGCAAACTGCCAAGTTTTCGAAGTGTCTCTTCTTTGCACAGGCATTTCTACTATTGCGCATGCGTTGGAGTTGAACAAGTATGCGATTATACAGACCGACACACAATCAACCCTTTGACGGATTTGGCCCAAAATTTTATACGGACCTACATTCATGACGATAAAACTGTGTATAAAATTTTATCCATCTGGCTTTTCAAGTTTTTGAGTTATAGCGTTCGCATGTTATCGAACATACAGACAGACAGACTTCCCGTTGACGGATTTTGTCCAAAATTTGATAGAAACCTACAAATTATGTTTAAAGACCACATACCAAATTTTATCCCCGTAGCTCTAATAGTTTGCGAGTTATCGTGTTCACAGACACACACACAGACAGACATAATTCCAAAATTGTGTTTTTCGGACGCAGGGAGGTCTAAAACGTGCAGATTCGTCAACATCTCGAGTTCGAATTTTTTGACGATTACAATACTTTCTCTTTGTATACTTCGTTTACGAGAAAGTAAAAAATTCCAGTTTTTCGCATTGTGGCAGTTTGCTTTAGGGATGGCGGTTACTGCGAAAATAACCGGTGTTCGGTAATTCAGGTTTTTTTCACCTCCGGTTTAACCTATAGGTTATAACCGCTCAAAATAACCGGTGTTCGCTTTTTTTTTTTTTTTTTTATTTTACGCGTATAAAAAGAGATAGTTTTGTATTCGTCAAAAAATTCGAACTCGAGATTTTGACGGATCTCCACGTTTTAGACCTCCCTGAGTCCGAAAAACACAATTTTGGAATTATGTCTGTCTGTGAACACGATAACTCGAAAACTATTAGAGCTGTGGGGAAGAAATTTGGTATGTGGTCTTTAAACATAATTTGTAGGTTTCTATCAAATTTTGGACAAAATCCGTCAGCGGGAAGTCTGTCTGTCTGTATGTCCGCGGTCATGTGAACGCTATAATTCAAAAACTTGAATAGCTACATGGATAAAATTTCGTACACAGTTTTATCGTCATGAATGTAGGTCCGTATAAAATTTTGGGCCAAATCCGTCAAAGGGTTGACTGTCTGTCGGTCTGTATAATTTACCATTGAAACTAATCCGTTATCTCCACGCGCATGCGTACTGGAAGCGATCTTCTGTGCAAGCTAAAGGAGCGAATTACGTCAGTTTGTCCTTGAGACGGCAATAGTGAAACCTAGCAGTGTGCGATTCTTTACCTAGATATTTTTCAATCACTATAATGAAAAACCTTCTGATAGTCATTGGATTCTGGATAACAGTAGGTTCGAATTTCTTAGCCACGCGGGGGAAGAAGAAACGGCACCTTTTTGGGGAAGTATACGAGAAAGTTTAGGGGAGAACACTCCCGCTGGTTTTTATGAAAAAACAAACGCTATTTGTAGACAAATTTTTTTATTAATATAGTTTTTGCATGAAATCAACAAATTGGCCAATATTTATCTGTTCATAAATGCTCTTTCAGTAATCCGCCATCCAAAAGACGCCTCGAGGAAGCCGTTGTCGTTGATTTGCCTAAGATGATGAAATTCAAAGCTTCATAACTTGGTAAATTTTAGACTAATCGAACCTAAAATCGAGCCTATCTTAAGATTTTTTTTACCCGGTTATTAGATTTTTTTAAAAATAACCGGTTTTAACCGGGACAAAAGAACAGCCGGAAAAAAATCGCTTAAGCGAAACAAAAAAAAAAGTTTTTCGTTTAAAATCGGTATGTTTTTCCCATCCCTAGTTTGCTTCCAAGTGAATGGGGTATAAAGAAATTTGCAGTTGTTTTTTCTGAGGAGCTATTTTTCACATTTTTTTCTTATTTTTTCTCGAAAATCCAGTAAAAATTTAATGGTAAACTACCACTCCTTAAAGTCATTTAAATTACTATTAATAAACTAAACATTAATAAATATTTATGCTGATCAAAACAACCTTAAACTTACCTTCCAACAAGGTATTTATTTTCATTTACAGTGCACTCCCGATTATCCGGGTTAATCACAGAGAGGGATCGCATGGACAATAGGAAAACACGGATAATCCGAAAACTCCTTTTTATTAAAGAAAAAATCAACATCAGTACAAAAATATAAAAAGTACTTACATTTGCATGCTGTATAACATCAAGCTAGGAATTTTTCTTTTAATATTTACTGCTTAAAAAAAATCTGTAATGCCTCTTTGCTTCTGCTGTTTGTTCATCTCTTGTCGTATATCCACACATATTTTAAGAACCGCAGTAATGTCACCGTAATCAAATCCTCTTTGTTCCATATAATCTAACAAAGTTTTCACAGATTGTAGAGCAGCAGAATGAGAAATTGTATTTCCCTCATTTAGTACATCTTCTGCATCAGTACTAGCTGATTCTCCATTATCAAGTTTTTGAAGGATTTCTAATTTTTGTTTAACATTTAAAACACTTCGTTTTCGTTTCACACCACTCATTTTTACCAGTAAAAACATTTCACGCTACTAACTGACGATAAACAAGACGCAAAAACTAAAGGAACACGTGCGGAAGTGAAAGAGGACGAAAAGTTAAAGAATGACGTGTCAGGAAGAAGCGTGTTCGTACGAGAATGAGCTAGCAGGAAGTGGATGATTCATTTCTCGGAAAATTAGGGGTTGAACCGGTAGAGATTTCACGTGGAGAAACAAAGAAAAAATCTATTCTTTAGCCTCCGCCATCACGGCTCACTAGTTTCACGGAATGAATCTCTCGATGGAACATGAACATCTATTTTACATGCATGATAAGCATGAAAATGTTTCTCTTTAAATTTTTTTGTGGGTCCGGAATGAGCACAGATAATCAAGAGTATACTATAGTTACTTCGGTTGGCTTAACATGTTTTCTGACAAAATACGAACTTGTAGTCTTAAATGTGTATTTCAGAAGGTGATAGCGTAAACTTGCTCATGCGAAGGCTGGACTGAAAAAATTCAGGCAAGTCTGGACCTTGCTATAGGTTGTTCGGGTTGATCCAGTCCATAAACTTTTAAATACTGTTCCGAAAACTCCGGTGGAGAATTAAGATGAAATATGTTATCCGAATAAATTTAAATAAAATGTTTTAGAGTATGCAGAGAGACAGAGAATACTATATTTTATGTTCAAAATTTTTCTTGCCTTAATCGAAATTTACAGCAATTGTAACGTTCTCAAGAAGACTTCATGTGTCGGTTTCTTTTTCGGCGTTTTCAGCTTTTATAGCGACTCTGTTTAATCACCATATACACTATCTAGTCAAAAGTATCCGGACACTTTCGGATTTTCACATTTTTTTAGAATTTCTCCCGAAAGGCTAAGATGACTGCCATTGAACGTCGATCATGTGAAGAATAGACTCTAACTCACATTTTACAATGAAGATTCGGTCCTGAGGGCAATTAGGGGACCGTCTACAAATTGTTGAAGACGAAATTTATTTTGGCCCACCGCGCTTTAAAGAAAGCTTATAACGAGATTAAACTTTCAGCAATGGTTGTGTTTAATGTGCATAATATTCACAAGAATTTTCGTAAACGCAGCACAAATATTCAGGAAGATGTAAAGGTTTTCTTAAAACCTCCCAAATTTCCCCGCCTGTTTTTGCTTATAACATGCAGTTTTCTGTTATATTATACAAAACTTACAAAAAAGTTGACAATATGTTAGAAGAGTATTGTGTAAAAATTTGGGAAAAAAAATTTAAATATTACATGAATTATGAGCATTTTCATTAAATAATTTTTTACTGCGCATGCGCGAGACATAGCATATTTTTCTTTCGCAACTTTAAAGCCAGATATATAGGACAACTTATAGAAAAAATTAAGTTCAGTATCTTCAATATTCAGAAAGATATCGGCATTACAACGAGAAGCATTTTAGCTCCTATCGAAGAGAAGCTAAGAGATGAGGGGTTGTACACAAATAGATATTTTTTAAACTTATATCTTTGAATAGTTATATTGAATTGTATAGTGGATAGAACTTGCTAATTTTGGACCGCTTACGTCAAAAACTCAAAAACTTAAATAGAAATATGGATAAAATTTTGTACACAGTTTTATCATCATAAATGTAGGTCCGTATAAAATTTTGGGTCAAATCCGTCAAAGAGTTGACTGTCTGTCGGTCTGTATAATCGCATACTTGTAAAATTTATAGCACTAAAACCCTTTGGCTCAGATAAATAAAATTTGGTATGACGTATTCTAACATTAATTATAGATCTGTGCCCAATTTTCGTTCCAATCGGTTGAAATATTGTGGCAACTCCACGCGCATGCTTACTTGAGCAATCTCTGTGCACGCTATTGAGAGGTTTCATGACGAAAGGCTTATGCGTAATGACTCCTGCTTGGCACTTTTTTCCTCCCTTTTGGCTCCTTTTTCGCCGTTTTGGCGAATTCTGATCCTTCTTGGATTATTTTGTTTTCGGTTGTTTTTACGTGCCGTGGGGAAAATCGTGGCATTTTGGGGATATGTAGAGCAGATTCGAAATTTTTATCCGCGCAAGGGTGAGGGGGAAAGGACACCTTATACGAGAGTTTTTGAGAAATGAGTATACGAGAAAGTTTAGTGGAGGCCACTCCCGCTGGTTGAGTTATCGGGTTCACGGATAGACATAATTCCAAAAACGGTTTTTTCCGACTACGGAAATGTTTAAAACGTGGAATTTCATCAAAATCTTGAGGTCGAATTTTTTGACGATTAGAATTCTCACTCTTTCTATACTCCGTATATGATAGATTATCTGATGGATTGTTTCCGTGAATTTATCCAAACTTGAAGCCTATTAATTAATTATATATCTATACTTATAAAAGGCAATGTGTGTGTGTGTCTGCGATGTCCAGACGAATCTATCGCACTTACAGCCATGAAATTTGGCATACAGGTAGTCGTAATGGTGACTGAATGCACCTCGAAGCCGAAATTTTAAATTTTAATCTAGAAATTTTTTTATTTAATGTTTTGTGTTGTTTTGGTTGATTTTTCGCACTAATTTCTCAATAGAACAGTTACGAATAAGTTTACGACAAAAATATATACACCATCGGAAAGAGCACGCGATTTCCGTTCTAATGAAGTTAGTTTTGAATTTCTAACGCAATTTACTGAATTTTGAGAAATTTTTAAATAATATCCAGTTTTGGCATGAAGATGTTACTTTTGATTTTAAATTTGTTGCATCCGGCTTTCTAATAATACTATTATTTTCAATTTTTTTCAGCTTATAACTAGAACGGTTGTGTCGGATTTAAAACAACAACGGTTAAAATATCTTTTCAAGTTTTTTTTAAATTAATTTTTTTCTGGGCGATTGAGAGTTATTTTTATGGAGAGAGTTCCTCGCGCGGCACGGCACTTCGGAACTCAGATGGCTATGTGATTGGTTGAAGGGGAGGTGACGTCATAACCTTGAATTGAATGAATGATTATTATTTTCGGCAGTATCTTAATGTATTTATTCGTCTCGCATACTTAGCTTGCAGTATAATAATTTTCACGCTACAATATTTTATTATTGTTTATCGTGAAAAAAAAAATAAGCGGGAAAATCAATAATGTGTATCTTTTGTTTTCAAAACTTTTTCATGTCATTGTGGGCGTTTTTTTTTTTTTTTTTTTCATTTTGTTGAAGTCCTGATTCCACGGGCAACGCCGTGCGCGTATTGCTAGTTTGAAATAAAAAATAACCTATACTCCGTATATGATAGAGTAAAAAACCCGACATAAAGATAAAGAATCAAAAAGACTACGTTTTATCGGTTTTGAATCGTACTGTTTTGTCGGCTGTCTACAAAAAGAGGTGGTTATCACTGGACTTATATACGCAGACTGATTGTTGATTTGAGTACTTCAGCAAGAGTGATGTAACTGCGCAAAAAATGAGCTCTCCAGCTGTGAAATATGAGCCTGAAATCCGTTGTAGGAAAAAACTTCGCGAAACTTGTTGAGTTCGCATTATTGCAATATTAAACCACATGCAATTATTGGGTATTGAAAAACATAAGACACAGAAGTTATTTTATTTGCTTTTTAGCAAAAGTATTGCAGTATTAGGATTAAAATAGTATAAAATGAATTCATCTCTCATTAAATATTACAGCTGCTGTTATATGGGTAGATCCATACGAAAATTGGGTCCGTTTTGCGGCCCCTTCACAAAATTCCACTTCATGAAATGGACCCTTCACAAAACTCAAATGCACCTAAAATATAGAAATATGACTGCTAAAATTGAAGGTTTTACATGATAAAAAAAAAATTCACAAGAATATTTTTATTTTTCACAAAAATGGGTCCCTAAAAAACCTGGATCGACCCCTGTGTTATTTAATAATTTTTCAAGCTTTCATATTTTTAACAAACACTACCATTCTAATACGTATGCGGTTTCGTTAATTTCTTTTTTTTTTAGATTTCGCAATTTTAAGTTCTTTTTAATCGTTTATCTGATTGATTGTTTCCGTGAATTTATCCAAACTTGAAGCGCATTAATTAATTATATATTTGAAATCAAAAATAAAGCGTTCAATTTAGGTTCAATGGCGCAGAAAAGCTGCACTCAACTTTCGATTTTATTAAGCAAACCCTTTTTCATTCAATTTTACTTGAAATACACAAGAATAAATTTAGGTTTACACGATTTTATTAAGCAAACCCTTTTTCATTCAATTTTACTTGGAATACGCAAGAATAAATTTAGGTTTACACGATTTTATTAAAATTAGTCAGATATTTGCAGATCAATTCCGAAACTATGCAAGTAGATTTAATAATTAAAAGTTCCATATTTCGAAATGCACCGCATAGTGCAGAAAAGCACCGTTTACATGTTTCTCATTTATATTTCATTTCATCATAGCCCCGATTCATTCGCAACCATTGTAATAATAAAGTACTTCGTTACATTAAACCCTCGCTACAACGATATCCGACACAACGATAAATCCCTCTACAACAATAGAATTTTACGGTCCCGGTGAATTTGCATAACATAATGTTAATCTCCCCTAAATATACCGATATTCTGTACAGCAATAAACCCCCTGTATAATAATGTTTTTTTTTTTAATCTCAACACCATTTTCTTCCTCTGTAACAATATTTCTTTTTCCAAATACCTGGAAGTGAAAGATAATACCCAGTGGCGGATTTTGTCGAGATGAGGTCACAGGCGCAAAACTGACTTGAGGGTCCCCCTCCCTCTACACAATGTCTCAAATTCGCCGTCGGCTTAGTCCTACGATGCGCGTAGAATAAGTTTTGAGGCCCCCTCCCTTACCCAATGACGCAACTTCGCCGTCGGCATAGCACTACAATTTACGCTCGAAATGGATTCAAAAGAATATTTGGGAAATTTTCTGTAAGAAGCAAGCCTTAAGCTAAACAGAGCTTCTCATAGCCCGAACTCCCCAAACACAGATCCAATCTTTTGAATCCATTTCGAATAGTTCTTAGCCCTTGAAAAAGTGAACTAGAATGGATTCCTTATTTGGTTTTTTGCTTTTGGTTACCTTCGAATTACTCTAGGATTGCTTTTATTACCTTCCTTTCTTAATTTTGGCTATATTTGCATCATCTTTATTATCTGTCTACTGTTCTCTGTTTTTTGTTTAGCTGATGGAATTGCGCGCTTCTTAAACATTGTCGTAATTTTTCTAACTTCATTTCTTTATACAAAATTTTTTTTGTTCTTTAATTTTGTTGTATAATAATTAATATATTTTTTCTTGTTCTAACTTTAAATTTTGCTTCCTTTTTACAAAACTATTTTTTAAATTTGCTATATTTTTTCTTGTTGATTGTTTGCATGCTTTATTCCATTCATAATACTTTATTTAATAATCATAGACAGTCAGCACTTCAGGCGACGATTAAAGATCTTTTTTAAAAAAAGTAAACGCTTACCTGAATATACACAAATTGTATCAAATAAGAAATGTATAAGTCATACTCAAGTTATGCAAAAAATGTATGATTTTTCTCACTTTTATAATAAATGCTTATTTTAAAATCATTGTTTTCAGTGTTATTAGTAATATATTAGTACTATCCTAAAAAAACTTTAAAATTTTTACTTTTAAATGAATTTGCATTTGTAGCATTAAATTTGTAATAATAGCAGTTGTTTATTAAAATTTCAATTGCACGTCTTTTCATTTATGAACAGTTTTATGTCAATCCCTAAGAAAAACATATAAACGGTGCTTTATCGTGTATTCAGGGTTCTATAATCCTTTCGAAGATTCCGAGTTAATTTTCGCATTGATAGTTGTTCGATAAACAACAATTTCTAATCCACTCCTCGGAATTTCGAAAAGATTGAAACTTTGTTTATGATTATAAAGCTTCGTTTCAGAATTTAGCGTCGATACCAGTGTGCAAATCTATACTTTCAAAGTTTTTCACTTAGACTGAATGAACCGAGTCAATAATTCTTTTTCGAGTAAAAGATAAGAAAACAAAATTGAAAATGTGCCTCTTTTATGATATAGTAGGAGTTATATTTTAACTATTACTTATAACTGAAAATGACATCTATTATTATAAACTTTGAGCCTTCTCATGTCATATCTCAAAAGCAGTGGCGGCTCGTCCATAAGAGTTGCAGAGCTGCAGTCCCCACCCTGAAATTATTTTAAAAGATTGTATTTTTGTTTTTATTCTAACTGGCTTACTTTTCCACTTTGGGAATTCAGTGATCAACGAAAATGGCAAAAAAGTAATAAAAAATGTAAAAAGAAGACGGAAAATCAATCAAGAATTAAGAGAGAGAGAGACCATAGCTGCAGAAAATTTTGCCCCTCCTACCGATCCGAAATTAATGTAATGATCAACGCGAAGCGGGAGAAAAGCAACCCTTTCTCCGCTTAAAATTGCATTCATTTGAGCTGCATTTTTCCCAGCTCACGATTGGCGCGACTTCTTCATTTGGCTTTTTTTTTCGCTTTTTCTCAGTAGTTAAGTAGTTTTTTTTAAATCCAATTCTGGAGAAGTTGTAATTTTTTGCCTCTATGTTCTTTCGGGAGCTAATTACGAATCTGAGGTTTGCCACCAATAATTTTTGTTGGAATTTTAGTTATAGCCAAAAAAACATGAAAAAATATTTTTTTCTCCCACTTTTTGCTTATAACTCAAAAACTATCAATTTTTAGTCTATCATTATTACATACCAAAATAATCAACAAGAAATTAACTACAACTTAGGTCTATACAACTTTTGCAGCACTGCTTTTTTCTGAGCTGACGAGCCGACACTGCTCAAAAGCAAACTTTTTCGGTTTCTACTGTGCAATAAATTCTTTCTATAAAAGGAAAAAGTTACTCCATACCAGTCTAGTTATAAGATTAGAGAAAGTCGATTAAGATAAAGTTGATAGATAAGTTCCTTATCAATCAACTTTTGAACAAATCCTCTTTTTTATAGATTGTAAAATCGACCTGTTGCTTTCAAAAGGTAACTTGGACCTATTTTTGATTTTGAGTGCATCATTCCTTTCATATCAGCAAACGGAACTAATCGCAAATACCTAGACTTGGAGGCGGGGGTTCACAGCCTCTTTTTCGAAAGGAATGCTCTTTGTGGTTTGGACAAGACGAACCTCGTATCTTGGAATGATAAAAACCACATTTTTCTACCAAAATAAACTCAAGTAAACAAAAAAACAAAGATAGTCTAAAAGGTTTCGTTGTAACGATTGACCAACCGCTCAAAAAGAGTCACAATGACTCTAGGCACGGGGAAGTGTTAAGGCTGTAGCACACTTGCTTATATTTCGTTACCAAGGGAGAGCAAGTATTCGATGGGCGCTTTCTCCTTCAATGTGTCCTTGACCGAAGGGGGTTGGATGTCCCTTCTTTACGATCTGACAACCCCCAAAAAAGGGATGACAGTTGCAATGTGTAATTGCCTTTTAGGCGATGCAAATAGTTTTTTTTTTTTTTGGCGTTTATATTTTTTGCAAAGAAACAGACCCAAAGAATTGCACATCTCTGTATAAAAAGCTATAATTGATAGAAAAAATTTAAACGAAAACATACATATTTTAATAGATTTTACAATTAATATGAAGTTATTATTAAATTTGCTATTGCCATAATTTCATCATCTATGCTATCATTAATTCTCTCTGTAATTATCAAATGCAATTATTTGCCACAGATTTTATATTAACCAATAAGATGCATTCCTACACCTTAAACAAACTCTTTTTTAGTAATTTACAATATGATTAGGTCATTTTTCCTTAACATGCGACTTGCAAGAAAATTAAATGCATGAACATGTATCAAGTACTCGCAAGTGTTGTAATCTTTCATCTCGTCACACTGTCAGAAATAACTATTAATTCTAAAATTAATTATCTTTAGGGTTTAAGAAGCCCTTAGAGGTAAATTCAGCCCTTTAAAAACAATAAATTTTTATGCAAGTGTAGTATACATTATGTATAGGGGAGACCAGGGTACACTTTTGTAAATTTTGAATGTTTATTTTCAAAGAACTGTTTTTTTTTTTTTGTTTTTGGCTTGGAAAAAAAATGCATACATATTCTCTACATATTAAGATTTATGTTACACTCTAAATTTATTAATTATCTATACTTTTTTTAATATTTATTTTTAAGTAACAAGTGACGAAGTGGACCATTGTAGGGTAAATAAAATAAATTGAAAAAAAATGTGTAAATATAGTACATTTTTGAATAGCATAAAACATAGAATGCATCATATTTGTTTATTCATGGCTTCAATGCATACTTATAATGCAAGATTAATGAATATTAAACTTCGCAAATTACACACCAAAAGATTTCTGTGTCACTGAAACTGTGTTTTTTTTTTTTTTTGTGAAAATGTAGCTTCTGGAAGACTCATCATAATATCTTGAAAATTTACAAAAGATTGGTTATCTATGGAAATGCTTTTATGGGACAGTACTAGCCTCTTTTTTAATAAATTTTATATCGTTTAAGACTTAATTTATGTATAATAACCAGAGATACAAACTAATAGGTGCATTAATTTGTTCCAAAAATCATACTATTTAATTTAATTTTTGCTTAATATAGCTATACTATAAGAACTAGAAATTTACTGAATGTTTATAAAATATAAACAAGAAAATATCAAACAAATAATGTAAAACTTTGACACCAAATTGATTAAAAAGTAAGAAATTTGTTATTCAGTTATTTCATATGCAATGAAAAACTTGCTATAAAGAAGGAAAATGTAATAAAATGCATACTGAATGAAAATGCTTTATTTTTGCTTAATATTAAGTAAAATGCCTGTTATATAATTATGTGGCCAAAACTTGTACAAATTAAGATATATTATTTAAAAATTCATAACTCAAGATATAATATTTTTCCAGAGAAAGAATTTTATTAATTAACAGGCAATAAAAGTTACTAAAGAATAGTGTCAGTACGACTTAAAAAACTTGAGCTAGTCATCCACTGTGAAAATTCAAATTCTAATTTTCTCTTAATGTGGCAAAAACTGGAGCATCTACCTTATTTCACTGTACCAAATATATTTTCTAGCATCCATGGTGATGGCGTGAACACGGTATGAAATGGCTTATGTGTTGCCCGAAAATCTCGCCTAAATTTTCAGTGACGTCACTGGCGAGTCGAACCTGATTGGTTCAGTTATTCACGCCCATGAACTTGCATGGATGTTTTTTGTTCTGTTCGAAAGCTCCCATCTTCGCTTTGAGGGCTAATAAAACCGGTTCAAACGCCCTAGAAGCGGTTTCGCTCTCCCTTGGTGACGAAATATAAGCTAGTGTGGTACGGCCCTTAGTGGTGCTATGTAACGATTACCCAACAGGTAGAATTGAGTACGAGAAATACTCTAGATAAGAGTATGGTTATCTGGAGTATTTCTATGTAACTTTTTGCTTCTAGATTAGTGTTCTTCCTGCATTCTAACCCAGAACGAATCTTCTGCCAGAAAAGTAAAAACATCCTGATACATATGTTAAACTAGCAGTACTTCCGTTGCCCGTGGAATCAGGACTTCAAAACAATGACACGAAGAAGTTTTGAAAACAAAATAAAAACAAAAGATACACATCGGATTGTAGAAATGCATGCTGGGAATGAAAGCATATGACGTCACCAGCCTCGATGAAGGTCACTCGTCCGCGGAAACTCTCGCTGTTAAATCTCGCTAGCGAAAAAACTGTTTGAACTGATCAAAGAAAAATTAATTTTAAAAAAAGCGAAAAAAGGTATTTTAACCGTTCTTGTTTCAAATCTGACAGAAACTTTCCAGTTATAACCTAAAAAAATGAAAATTATAGAGATGTTAGAACATCAGATGCGATAATTTGAAGAAATCTTTATTAAAAGTTACCAAAAAAGTGACTATTTTTCAAAAATTTCTCAAAATTCAGTAAATTACGTTAGACGTAAAAAACAAACTTCATTAGAACGGAAATTCCGATGGTGTAACTGTTTTTTTCGTACAATTATGTGAAGCCATGCTATTGAGAAAAGAGTGTGAAAAATCACCCAAAACAACACAAAATATTAGATTAAAAAAATTTCTAGATTAAATTTTAAAATTCCGGCTTCGAAGTGCATTCAGTCACCATTACGACTACCTGTGTGCCAAATTTCATGGCTGTAAGTGCGATAGATTCGTCTGGACATCGCAGACAAACACACATACACACACGTACACAAACATTGCCTTTTATAAGTATAGATATTCCGATGTAAAACCTCAACTTCAAAACCGAACTGCTCGTAGACAAGAACAGATGTTAAACACTTCCCTCTAAATATATAAATACTGGAAAATCACCCGTCATGGTATGACTTGTACAAATTGCCTCTTCATTCGAGAGATTTCCCGTCAAATTTGACGCGTTTAAATAGATATATATGCGAGAGAAATGTTTAACATTGATGGAAAACAAATAAAATAAACATATGTGTTATGACAGCTTGTGATGGAGTTTCGGTTTCGATGCGTCTTCTATAAGCGGCTGCATCTACTGCACGATTCCCGGCTTTGCCTCTCTAACCATATTGCTTCCCTTTCCTTTGTCATCCGCCGTCATTTTGAGATGGGTTCTTCATCCGCATTCATCGTAAAAAATATAGTAAACTAATTCATGATTGTAAAGTATTAAATTATAGTAAAAAATATATACAAAACATGTACATGATAATTCAATAACCATGAAATTCTCAGCGTGTCAAAAGTTAAAATTTCAAAGGAATTCTTTTTCGAAATTCTAATCAAAACAAAGCACTTCTCTGCTTGTCAAACGTTGCCAAAAAATATTATCAAATTATATCATCACGATTGCAATAAATAATCAGATGCATCGTGGCGTCCAAACTACATCACGAACATGATATACCACTGACGTGATTTACTACTTTCTATTGAAAAACGGAAATTAATTTGAAATAGATGATTAATATAATTTAAAATTTCTCGGGAACTATTGAGCATAGCGAGATAAATTTTATATCAACCGATAGAAAATTTTATTTCACTATTTTAGAGCTATTAAATTTCAAATTAGAATGACAATTACTTTTTTAAATTTAAAATGACTGAAATTTAGGTGCACTAACAATGAAATAATGCTGTTTAACGTCTCGCAGTGTTATGGCGCGAATTTTATTGTTGGTGACCTCAGAGCGTTACCGGATCAGTGAGAGACAGATCTGGGCTATTATATTAGTAATCTGTAAAACCTCACATGCATTACTCAGACTGGTGTGGTAAAACACTTTTATTTCATTGCAAATACATCAAACTCTTTATACAATTAACATCTTAAAAGAAGAGTTTTACTGAAAAAGAAATTGCCACTAGATAATTATAAAAAATTATGCACAACGGAATATATCTTGTGTCATCTAAAATAAAAAAAAAATAACATTCATGTTAGAAAACACAGAGATAGCAAAGTACGCAGAATGATGACAGAGTCCATTTTTCAATTTATAATAACATTTATTAATGCCAGATTCATCTTCTTTATAGATATTGAAAGAAACTTTTAAAAACATTACTACAAAACTGATCCATCACTCGCAAAAGTAGGTGGGCAGCACACACACCTTATCGCTCGAATCATCCCATTTTACACAGATAATACTTATAAAATATACATCTATACTTATAAAAGGCAATGTTTGTGTGCGTGCGTCCGTGCTTGCGCGCGACGTCCAGACGAATTTATCGCACTCACAGCCATGAAATTCGGCACACAGGTAGTCGTAAAGGTGACTCAATGCATCTCGAAGCTGGAATTTTAAAATTCTATCTAGAAAATTTTTTATTTAATGTTTTGTGTTGTTTTTTTGGCACTTTTACGGCTGTAGTATCTTTTCTAATGACCTTTGAAAAACAGTCAACGCACCATCGGATAGAGCAAACAATTTTCATTCTAATGAAGTTTGTTTTGAGCTTCAAACGTAATTTATTGAATTTTGAGAAATTTTTAAAAAATAGTCAGTTTTGCCATCGAAATTTTATTTTTAAATTTGCTGCATCCAACGTTCTAATAACACTATTATTTTCAATTTTTTTCAGCTTATAACTGGAACGGTTCTGTCAGATTTAAAACAAGAACGGGTTAAGTATCTTTTTCCGTTTTTTTTTTAATTAATTTTTTCCTGGTCAGTTGAAAGATTTTTTTCTCTAGCGATCATTCTCCCGCGTAAGTTTCTCCGGAGCCTTCCCAACATGCATTGTTGCAATTTCATTGGCTGACGGTGCAAAGCTCATCCTTCAACTGAATGACTTCGATTATTATTTTCGGCAATGTCTTAACATAATCATTTTCTCGTTGCAATTTTTTAATATTGTTTCGGATTAACGTACTCTGTATTGTTTTTCTACATTCGAATTCTCATTATCGCGAAGAAAAATAAGCGGAAAAATCAATAATGTGTATCTTTTGTTTTGTTTTCAAAACTTTTGCATGTGATTGTGAGCGTTTTTTTTTTGTTGTTGTTGTTGTTGTTGTTGAAGTCCTGAGTCCACGGGCAACGCCGTGTGCGTACTGCTAGTGGCTTATATACGTACACTTGATGTCATGCTGAAAACAAATTTGCACCGTACGGCAAAAGAGAACAATAAGTTTTACCTTACGGTACGACCACTTATCTCCAACAATTACATTATAATCATTTTCATTAAAACTACAGTAAAACAAATCCCAGTTATCCGAAATGCCTTTGAAATCGCAAATCCAAAAAATACGAACTGTACTGCACGGAAATAATCACAAAGGCGGGACTTTTTCGCAACTGTATTCCCACTTTTTTACTTTCTCGTATACGAAGTATACAAAGAGAAAGTATTGTAATCGTCAAAAAATTCGAACTCGAGATTTTGACGAATCTCCACGTTTTAGACCTCCCTGAGTCCAAAAAACACAATTTTGGAATTATGTCTGTCTGCTGGTCTGTGTGAACACGATAACTCGAAAACTATTAGAGTTGAAATTTGGTATGTGATCTTTATACATAATCTGTAAGTCTCATCAAATTTAGGACAAAATCCGTCTACGGGAAGTCTGTCTGTCCGCGTTCATGTGAACACTATAACTCAAAAACTTGAATAGCTAGATGGATAAAATTTGGTACACAGTTTTATCGTCATGAATGTATGTCCGTATAAAATTTTGGGCCAAATCCGTCAGCGGGTTGACTGTCTGTTGATCTGGATAATCGCATCTCCACGCGCATGTGTACTGGCCGCAATCTTCTGTGCACGATATTTATTGACTCCTGCTTGGCGCTTTTTTTAAATCCGATTCTCCAAGCGCATGCGTACTGGTAGCAATCTGCGCACGCAGGAGGATCATGTGACTTTGTCCTTGAGCCATCAAGAGTAGAAATCGGTACTCATTTAAATCGGAATTCATCTGTGAATTTGATTCTTTAGCTAAATATTTTCTGATAGCCATTGGATCCTGGGTTACAACAGGTTCGAATTTTTTTTATCTACACGGGAGGGGGTTGGGGAAACAGCACCTTTTTGGGGAAGTATACGAGAAAGTTTAGGGGAGACCACTCCCTCTGGTTTCTTTTCAGCCTCGGGTCGTTCAAATATTACGTAAGCATGTTTTTGGCATTTTTTGACCCCCCTCCCCCCTTGTCAGCAAAAATAAGCAAATCGCAAACCCCCCTCTTATAATTACGTGAGGAAACTGCAACCCCCCCCCCGTTCTTTTTTTTACAAAACGTATAACAATAATAATCTAATTTTAAAAATTTTAGGACTTAATTCAAATAAATAACTCTAACTCGGCTTAAAATGAAATATATAGATATATATATATATATATTTAATTCCCTTACAATTTCAAGTTTACACAATTCAAGTTTAATTTTCTTTTGCCAAATTTAACTTTTTTTTCAAAGTTAGTTTTTTTTTTTAATTAAATTATTTGTGCAAGTTACAAGAGATTTTCGGAAATAAAGTGATTTTAATGTCTTACGTAAGCATCACTCATACTCCCCCTCCCCCCTTGTCAGCAAAAGTAAGCAAATCGCAAACCCCCTCCCCCCCCTTGGGTGCTTACGTAATATTTGAACGGCCCCCTCCACAAGAAGGTCAGTGACGAATTTCAGAATGCGAAAATTAAAATTAATGAGTATTAACAATATTAATTACGATATTGTTTACCTGTGCCCGACAGGCGCATTGCTCCCGAACTCGCCGGTGCAAATATTGCGCCCGACGGAGGGTTAACCTTAATAAAGAACATAAGTGTAGCCTATAGAGAGAGTTTTGAATTCGTTTCGCACTCAAAACATTTCAGTATTATATGCTGTAATTAGATACAAAATGGTAATAGATGTTTACATGGCTTAACCGAAAAAACCGCTATTCGAAACGCCCCCTCCCCAAGTTCGGTTAACCGGGGTTGTGCTGTATTCAGTGGCGTTCGTGAGCTCAGAAATGAGGGCTGCAAGATAATATTTATGAAGAGAAATACATTTTTAAAAAGCTTCTTTATCTTTCAGTAGGACAAAGTTTGTAATTCCAAGCCAGATATGCAATTTCCTGCTTTTCAAACAAATTAAATAGCCAGCATATGACATTTACTACGAGTTTTACTAACAGAAAGTTAAGATTCTGCTGATGAAAAAAAAAATCATATCTCCACATGCACACTTGCCTCCTCGCCCACTTCACTCAATAACACTCCAAACAACACCAAGAATTAATATCTTCTTCAAAAGAAATCTAGCCTTCTATTAAGAAGAAGCAAATAATCAATCAAGCAGATGTGTTTCTGTCGACGCAACAGAAACCAAACCCTATAAACAGCCAATGATTGCCATTTTGTAAAGGAAGGAGGAAAAAAGAAAAATAAACTAAAAAGAGCATCTTTTTCTCGTTCAGTTGGCTCCGTGCCAGCCAGAGCTGCTCGCCCGGCAGCCCATCTAAATTAAAGGGAGAAAGGGTTGCTTTTTCTCTCCGGATTTTCTGAGCAGTGAACGATTTTTTTTTGGGGGGGGGGGGCGGCGGCAGAGTACTTTGCAGCTCAGACCCGCTTCTCTCTTACTTGTTGATTCCTTTTCTGTCTTCTTTTCAATTTTTTATTACTTTTTTTGCATTTTCGTAAGTCATGGAACTCTGAGAGTGAAAAAGTAAGCGAAGTAAGTAAAAACGAAAATTCAAGTTTTAAAAAAATTTCAGGGAGTGCTGCAGCCCTAATGGACAATCAACCATTGACTGTATTTGTAATTCTCTCGCATGGGACAATTTTCGACAACATTAAACAAGCTATTAAAAAGTAAAAGAGAAAAAAAATCCCCTTCTATCATAAAAAAATGACGGGATGCTGTCTTTTTGAAACAGCCGCTGATGTTAAAGGAGTAGGACTACTTTCCTCGCGTGACGATTTTCAATTTTTTTTTATAACTTCTGTTGTTACCCTTTATCTCTAAAATAAGACATTAGTTATGTTTTTAACATATGTAGTTACCGAGATAAAGAGGATCTCCCATACAACGTTTTTGTGGAGTTTTGGCATGTGAATCAAATTCCTTCCTGGGACCAGAATTTGCAGTTTAGCCGGCAAGAAAGTTAAGATACACATTTTTATTACTGAAACTTTGATTACCATCTTAATACCACAATTAGGTTTACGAAAAGTACTACAAATAAAATAATTATTGAGCTTTCTTTTATCATTAATTTATCTTGTCTTCCCTCAAAAACGATCTCATGTTACCTCTAACCCAATCAATAAAAACATGATCTTTTTTTCCTTTATACAATACAACTCAATGCTCATAAAAGAAATTTTTTTCGCTTCTTGTTTAATATGGAAAAAGAAGAAATGCAGTTTATTACCTGATGATTCTATTGTGCAGTCCCCGAGAACAGAATAAATATTTTGAAATCATTTATTCATAGATCTCTAAAATGAAATAAATCAAATTTATGCAGGACGAATGGATTTAAGAATAACTGAAATGTCTACATTGAAAGAAAAGTCGCCATTTAAGCACCAGTTCTCAACTTTTAATGTATGGGAAATAACTTTTTATATCAATTAAATCACATTCTTCCCCTTTTGGAAAGAATTTTCTTTAAATTTTGATCTCCTTCCAGTGAATTTTATTAAATTTTGATCCCCTTCCATTGAATTTTGTGAATTTTTTTTACCCTTTCCAGAGTATTTTTTGAATTTGTTACTCTTCTAAACAGCTTTATAAAATTTTGCTTCCTTTATTATGAGTATTGATCCCTTTGAGTGAATTTTGTTATTTTAGCTAATTATTATCAAGAACCTTTGGTGTTACATGTGTGTTTGTGATAAATTATTTCCAAGCTAAACGCAATATTCATTCCTTATTTCTGTTCATTCATATTTGATGTAAATTAATTTTGTCATTGATAAATTGAAGCCACACTCCGATTTGAAATTTAAAACAAAAAGAATCTCTTCTCATTTCAGAAATATGCCACTGAGATTTTTAATAAATGCGATTCTCTCATTTTTCTGCTTCTATGTTCCATGTATATGTAAGTACAGAATAAATTCATTGCCTGTTAATTTTTACTTTCTCGTATACGAAGTATACAAAGAGAAAGTATTGTAATCGTCAAAAAATTCGAACTCGAGATGTTGACGAAATGCCACCTTTTAGACCTCCCTGAGTCCGAAAAACACAATTTGGGAATTATGTCTGTCTGTGAACACGATAACTCGAAAACTATTAGAGCTACGGGGATGAAATTTGGTATGTGGTCTTTAAACATAATTTGTAGGTTTCTATCAAATTTTGGACAAAATCCATCTATGGGAAGTCTGTCTGTCTAGTCCGTGGTCATGTGAACACTATAACTCAAAAACTTGAATAGCTAGATGGATAAAATTTTCTGCACAGTTTTATCACCATAAATGTAGGTTCGTATAAAATTTTGGGCCAAATCCGTTGAAGGGTTAACTGTCTGTCGGTCTGCATAATTTACTTTTGAAGAGAATTCGTTATCTCCACGTGCATGCGCACTGGAAGCAGTCTTCTGTGCATGCGAAAAGAACGGAATTTCATTACGGAGTAGCGAAGTACATCAGTTTGTCCTTGAGCCTGTAAGAGCGGAAAATCGTTACGCATCTCTTTGAATTTGATTCTTTACCTAGATATTTTTCAATCACTATATTGAAAAACCTTCCGATAGTCATTGGATTCTGCATAACAGTAGGTTCGAATTTTTTTAGCCACACTGGAGAAGGGAAAACGGCATGTTTTTGGGGAAGTATACGAGAAAGTTTAGGGGAGAACACTCCTGCTGATTTAAGAATGAAGTTTAATTTCAATACTAGAAAGTGCTTTTATTCATCCATCTACAAGAGAACAAAATAAATGAGTTAAATGAAACTCTTGGATGGTCTTCACATGTATTTGTCAATTTTTGAGAATAGTGTCTAATACTTAAAGCATATTTTCTCATTTTGTATCAGCAATTAATTTGTTTCAACAATTTATTCCTTTTTTCGCATCTTCATTCCCCAAGCCCTTTTATAATTCTCCCTTTCATAATAAATCCTCCACTCAACCTTTAAATCTTGAAAGCATGCATTACTGTTGATTGAAGCAATTTTCACTGATGCTATAAAGTAAACAATCTATGTTTCTTTCCATGTCTATTTCTTGTATTTGTGTTTCAAAACATTACATGCACCCATACATTCCTTTTAAAAAAAAATGTTTGTTGTGGTGTGTTTTACCAAACCTTAAAAATTTCTTCTGAATTCTGAAATAACTATTCATCAATCACAATAATACATTAAAGAAAATTCAATTAATTGTTCCTCTTAGAGCCAATATTTAAAAAAAAAGTAGTTAAAACTTAGCAAGACTTAACTTACTCGATTGAATGCAAACAGTAAATTTGTGAACACAATAATTAAAGTAAATACAAAAAATATTTTCTTGGAGAGGAAAAGAAAATATTCATCACAATTTTCTTTTTGTTTTATTTTTCATTGCTTTATCTCACTTTCATTAATGAAATAAGTCTATGCATATTTCATTAACTAGGATAAACTCGTGTCGTAAAAATATGCAATGTAAGTTCGTACAATATATAAATTTTTAATAAACATTAATTTGATATCAGCTCCCAAATGATAGAAATATTAAAACCTAACACAAAACATTGAGTTCCATCTACCTAATCTGAGATTTCAAACAACAGGTGATGAAATAAGTAACAAAATCAGAGGACAAAGAGTTGAACATTGAAGATCAAAATCACGTTCAGTTAATTTTCTTTTTATTTGTTATCAATCAAAGCTTCGATTGCATACTTTTTCCTTCTTTATTTATATCTTCATTTGGTCTTATGAAAAAAAATTTTGAAACTAAAATGTGGTTGTAAATGATAAAACTTTATATATAAAATTACACAAAAATTTTAGGAATATTCAATTTTTCAAAAATTATATTTTCTAAATTGAGGGGGGTAATGTAGTAATTTTTCATTTTGCTTCATATTATTTTCAATATTAATAGAGGAAATAGGTTTCCAATTTTCTGCAATGAATTTAAACACTGAATACATCCATTTACACATCAACATACGTAGAATTTCTATAGCAGGAATTCACAAAATCACACCAATACAAATGATAACCATAAAAATGCTTTATTAACAAAGATAAGCACACATATTCAAATCAATTCTTTCTTATGTCAGCCCAGTAAAAACACAGCAATATGTACAAACTCTAACTTGGTATGCTTAATAAACTCTTTTTCACTCAGTTGTTGTGTTTCTTCCAAAGTTTGTTTGTGCCATTCGCTGTTGCTTTTATCACTGAAACATTTTATCAACAACAATGTGCACACATATTTACATCAATTCTTTTTCATGTCAGTCCAGTAAAAATATACCAATCTGTAGAGACTCTAACTTGTGTATGGATTATAAACTCTTCTTAGTTTTTCTTTTTTATTCCGGTTGTTGTGTTTCTTCCAAGGTTTGTTCGTGCCATTTGCTGTAGCCTCTGGTTTTGGGTTTCCCTTGGAATGCATCTGACAAAGGAAAAAATATAAATGAGTCGAAAAAGTAGAAGGAACATTCAGAACATATATTTGGTTTTGGGTTTCCCTTGGAATGCATCTGACAAAAGAAAAAATATAAATGAGTCGAAAAGTAGGAGGAGCATTCAGAACATTTATTTGGTTTTCCCTTAGAATGCATCTGACAAAAGAAAAAGTACAAAGAGCATTCAGAACATTTATTTTCAACAGTTTGTTTTATTCAGATATTTTTTTATGAGAATCTTGCTAAACATACACTCTAAGCCTCTAACTGTACACACCTCATGAACCTATGCAATCTCCATGAAACTGGATGAGGAGAATCAATATTGTTACAAAACTATAAAGTTTTCCCTGAGGTGCTAAGCTTGGCGACCATTTTTGCAACAAAAGGAATTTTCTAGAAAGACCTTGAACTGTCAACCTAATTCTACTGGCTTCATGAACTTCCTGGAGATTATGTCACTTCCTTCGTAATGACGTCGCTTCCTGTTGAAAAAGTATAAAAGCAAGCTCTCAAGCCAAGAGGAGTTAGTTGAATTTTAATCAGCAGTGAACGCTGATGAGCTGAAAAGACACTGCAATTTTGAAAGTGCTGTGTTCGAGATTTATTGGTAATCTCCGTTGAGAATTTTTACAAGTGCTGTTTTAATACTTGTGTTACATTTCTTTTTCTAGAATATTTATAAAATAAAGAACTTTATCTTTTTTATCCTGCTTATTGGACTGCATTCACATACACCCCACAAGACGATTTTGTCACAATGTTCTTATTTGTCATAGATTATGTAACTAAAAACATAGACAATAAGATGAATTTCAAAATTAAAAAATTGTGTGCGAGATTAAAGAGAAAATCCTAGTTCGGATTCATTCTGAATTAATCCAGAAAAATGGTTCGAAATAATGGATATGGATAATTCAGAGATAAAAAATCAATTTACCGTGTTTTGATTCATTTATTTCATATTAGTCTTTCAAGCACGGCTTGTTTTTACTTAAAGAATATTGATTACCTATGTTTAAAGCTAATTTGAATTGAAATTAGCTACTGTTATTAAATAAATATGTCAGAAGAAAATAACCAAATGTAATGATACAACAGGTAGCTTTCTACATACCAGCAACTTGAAATTGTTGCTGACTTTAGCACCTTCATGTTTAAAAAGCCCATAGTTTGATACTCAGTAATCTAGATTAAAATATCAAACTATGCAAACTATACTTTTGCAGGTCATTTCCCAGGTTTTTTTTAGGGGCACATTTTTGTGAAAAATAAAAATATCTTTATTTTTTTGAAAAATAAAAATATTCTTGCGAAAAAAATTTTTTATCATGTAAAACCTTCAATTTTAGCAGTCATATTTCTATATTTTACCTTTAATATCAAAAGTGTTCCATTGAACCAAACATATGCAGTAATTTGATATAATACTGAAAAAAAATACTCGTATATATAATTTTGTGCAATGCCTCATGCAAAAACTTTTAAAAAAGAATTCAGATTAAAAAAAGGGGCCGTTTTTATGAAGTGGAATTTTGTGAAGGGGCCGCAAAACGGCCCTAATTTTCGACTGGATCGACCCATGTTTCCTCTTTCATACACACACTTTGATTTAATCATTTAATTTTCTTTTGAATTGAAATTAGAATCTGAATTCATTTAAAATATTTTGATATTTTCAGTTTTTTAGTACAAGTGCATTTATTTAACCCAAAAGATCTGCTAAAGATAAGTTTATTTTACATGATCTCAAAGCAACCCTAATTAGAAAACAGCAGACTTTGTAAACAGTTTTAGAAAGTGTTGCATGGTTCAGATAACTAATGAAATTATTTTGAAAAATGTAAACATATTTCAGAGTAAGTTTTACAATGATATTTCTTTGAATAATTCATATAATCCATAATAATTCTAGTTTTTGAAAATAAGCTTAATTGTGGCTATTAGTAATTTTTTTAATTAATTGAGGGAACAGTCTAAGATAACTGTAAGGAGGAAAAAATGAAATGAAATATTTATATAATTAACACAAAATTTCAGCACGTTAATTTTTTTAAAAAAATAGCATTTATTAAAATTTTGGTATGCTTTCCTTTTGAGGGAAAAATATCATTTCTACTCGAGCAAAAAGCTATGAATGTTAAAAAGCAGCAAAATAATAAACTGATGATTTCATTGATTACAACTATTACATAAGAGCCTGAAAAAGAATATTATCAGAAGAGCATGAGAAAGAAGAAAAAATGCCATACTTTAACCAACTGCTTCAAATTTTAGCATTCAACAACAATAAAAAAAAAAGCAAGCATTTAAAAAAAAGTGGAGGTTCTAACAATTTCCATTTTTTGAGTCCAATGAATTATTTTTAAATAACACTAAATATAGCACTATTAGCATTAAAACATTAACACAATTTTTAAAAAGCTTTAATCAAAATAAAGTTGTGAAATAATTTCAACAGTATTATTCTGACAATATAGAGTATTATAATTTTCAGTTGTACCCTCTTTTGCTGCAATCAATACTCACTAGGAAAAATATACATAATACAGCATGATTGGAAAGTTATGCAGCCCAAACTTTTAAAAATTGTGAAAATTCTAACAGATATTAATTTTAAATTATTTCAATAGATGACAACTCTAAATTGTTAGAAGTAATCTATCAATTGAAATACCAGTTGCACCTTATACAGTTAACTTTAAAAACTATTTGTTCAACATTTAACGTAGAACTACGTTCCTCCCATTGGGGTCTCGGGAAGGAATTTGATTCACACTCCAAAATGCCACAAAAAACATTGTACGGGAGATCCTCTATATCTAAGTAACTACACAAGTTAAAAACATAACTACTATTTATTTTAGAGATAAAAGGTAACAACAGAAGTTACAAAAAAATTTTGAAAATCGGAAAAGAGTCATGCAAGTAAAGTAGTCCTATGCCTTTAACATCAGCGGCTGTTTGAAAAAGACAACTTCCTGTCATTTTTAAAAAAATTAAAATTACTGAAGTATTTAGAGACCTCAAATATTTATGACTGTAACAAAACAACAATTTTCTGTTTAGTAACTGGAAGTGTCCATATTAGGAAATGAAGGAGCCAAGCTGAATGAATTTCCATGAGAGAGCATTACTTTGAAACCCATTCTAATAGATAAGTTGAAGTATTTAGTGAGACCTCCTCAAATGCTCATGAACCTTTTTTTCTTTTCCATGAACCTATTTTTCTTTTTCATGAACCTTTTTTATTTTTAGATTTTCTGTTAGATAGTCTGATTTAAAGGAATTGAAAGCATTCATGATAAGAAATGATGTGGCTATTTATCTGTTTTGAACAAACAGTGAATGGAAGTATGTATATGGACATCATTCAGCAGTTAATTACATTATCTGCAAAGGGTAGACACTTTTGTTTGTTTGAGCCAGAAAAGAATATGTGAGTGTATTTTTGATTTCTAAGACATTTGCATATTTAACTTAAATGCTTATTCTTGAAAGTACCTACAGATGGCAGAATATGCATTGGCTCCTCCCCTCTGTTAATTGTACACATGTGCCTGACTTTAAAGCAGGTTCCATGAGACGAGTTTTATTGTTGTGATGTGCTATCGTTTGGAAGTGCATGTTCTTCGTCAGCGGCAAGCAATGCAATGTGTTCCTGTCCTGCTTTATGCCAATAATGAGAAAAAGGCAATTAACCGAGTGATCCTTTTTCGACTCCAGCATGACACATCTAAATCCTGAACAGAATGACTTTACATATGTCTAATGAGACAATTTCATTCTTACACAGAGTTCTTACCGATTTTTTAAATTAAAAATCAAGGAGTATTTAAGGAGTTTTCAGGGAGTATTTTCAAAATTTTCAAGGAGTCAATATTTAAAAAAGGAAACCTTTTTCATGTGTAAAGTACACAAAAATTATATTAGAGAATTTAAAACATTGCTAATAACTCAAATAAATGTGGTTATATTTATTTTTTTTATAAGTTTTTACTAAGCTGATTTATCCAAGAATGCCATGTTAAATCTATTTATATGAAAGTAGAGTGGTGCCGCTCAGACACACAATTTTTTACAAAATTATACAACTACCCCAAAAGTACAAATAGTTCATTACATACCATGACTTACCATTTTTCAAATAAAAAAAACTATTTCCATTAATTTTTTTTAGAATTCAAATTCTTAAATAATTTCCATGCCTCACTATGCAACTTGTGTACTGCACAGTGATCCAGTATTTAAAATATAGAGATGCAAAGAGAGACATGGATTTAGATATTAGAAACTGTTTTTCGGCATTTTCATTGCTTATAAAATAGTATATGGAGAAAATAAAATTAACAAAATTTCTTGATTATTAAAATTAATTTAGCTAAAATTAATTAATAGTATCTATTTTCCTTCAATTCCACCATCACAATATACGTCCTTTACAACAAACCATATGTTACAATTTAAAGAAATACAGTTAATTTTTCGAAATAATCCAAGAGAAATAACATTCTTAATCTGCACCATTCTATTGTTTTGGTTATTGATTGGCACTTAAAACCAATTATTAAATTTTGGATATGAGATGAACATCAAATCATAGAAAGAGCAACGCAAAATACTGGGTAATTGATACGGCGGCGATTTGGAATCCTTTTTATCACTGAAACTTAGTACACATTTAATAAAAGAAATGTTAAAAATTGAAAATCAAGGAGTTTATAAGGAGTAAAACCCAAATTCAAGGAGTTTCCATAGTGCTTGAAAATGAAAATCGTTTTCAAGGAGCGTACGAACCATGTTACACTCTCTGTTGATGAATGACACATATTATTATTGACTTAACATTTTTACATACTGACACACTCCATTTTGTCTATACTTAACACAGACTTTGTTTTTTACTGTGAACACTTCCAGTTTCTGGATATCAGGTACCAATCAGAAAAATGTTTTCTTGTTAGAATCATGAACATTTGGGAACATTATCCAGAGATTTTAGAAACTTTTCTGTATGAATACATTTCAAAGTATAGTTCAACCACAAAAAATTAAATCTGCGCGAGAAAAATTCATTCCTATCTTACACTTAGAAAATGCTTTTCAAAGCTAATAGCATAAACTGCAAATGAAATTTCAAATAATATATTGCTTGAAAGAATATAAGGTTACTTTCGATTAAAATAACTTTTCATTAACATCCATTTTGGAATCTTCAAAATTTTGATAGTTTGGATGGTATGACTTTTTAAAAACCCTTTTCAAGGAAATTGGGAAGGAAGTGGGATCCACAAATATACTTTAAATAGATAAACTTTGCTTTATATAACAAACTGTTTTTTAAATTATAAAATTTTATAGCTCTAAAATTAAGTAATTTAAGAATTCCATATTAATAGCTTTAAAAAGTATGTGAAGATTTTAAACTATACATGAATTTTAAATATATTAAATTTCATTATATGCAAGAATCAAAAATTTACCAATGTAAAATGTATGAAACATAGTGATAACTTATGGTAAATAAAAATTAACTTACTTGGGAGAAAAATTCTTTGTCTGCAGGAGTTAACACAATTTTGCTCTGTAAAACATTTAAAATATGTTAAATCTAAAATAACTCTTTTCTTGTACAAAAAAAAATGTATATGCAAACAAAATAATAACAATAAGCAATATTTGTGTATAAAAAAATGTGAGTAACTTGTTTTTTTATCTTTGAAGAAAAATAAACAGAAATTTATTTGTAGAGGACAATGAAAATATTATATTATTTAGAAATAAGTTTTCACTGAAGTACAACTATTTTTCAACATATTTGCGTTTATAACAACACGACTTCATTCAAGCAAATTTATTTTCAGAAGAGATATTCATAAGTAGCAATTACAATCAGTTTTTTACATGTTCTAAATGATTGACATTTTAAATATAACATGCAAATTTGCACTGTCATGATAAAGAACAACGTTCAAATTAAAGAACAAAATGCGAAATGTCACAAGCATTTGTGCCAAACAAACAGTCATATACCAATTAGCATTTGTGGTTATTATAATCCTCTAAATCAGCAGTTCCCAACCTTTTTGATTGTGAGGACCACCTGTTGTGAATAAAATATTTTGTGGCCCACTAACTAACGATACAAATAAAAAATACAAACGCATATATTAAGATATATATAATATACATGTATATGTCCATAATTAGTAAAGCTTACTGTAAAAGGATTAAAAATATGCTGTTTTATAAAACAAAAAAAAGATAGAAGGCTCTTGAAGCTCCCGATTCTTGACTAGCATTCTGCGGCCCATAAATACCCTATCCGCGGACTACAAGTAGGCTACAGCCCATAGGATGGGAACTACTGCTCTGAACAATAGCTTCTTAAAAAAATTTTTGTCACTTTCAACCTTATTTCAGATACAAAGAATGTATGCCATTTACTAACTTACATGAAAATACTTGTTTCATTACTACTTTTTTTTTTTCAGTCTTTTCAATTGCAAATGTCCATATTTCAATTGCATTAGTAAAAAAATACACTTAAGATACAGACTGGGGAAACTAAAAAAATATGCATCTTGATTATACTAAGAGTCAAAAGAAAAGGAAGCTTCATGGCACAATTTTATAGGTTCTGGATGAAATTAGCTCAATTCTGATAAGAAAAATAAATACTTCAGACAGCAAGATTTATTATGGCTAGCTTTAATTAAAATTTCAAATGTGTAACTAAATCAACTAGTTTAAGCATAGACTAGTTGTGTTTAACAAATGATTTTTATCGCATGTATATTTGGATTCATTTTTTAAAATGTATGACTTTTTAGATAAATAAAATCTAAAATATTTATTATGTCATCTCAGAACTTCTTGAATCATCTATTATGATTTCATCAAGGTAGTATAAAAAAACTGCAAGATTAATATATCCTTGACTGCATTTGTTTGATTTGCATTACAAGTACACCAAACATTCGAGAAATAAATATCATGAAAACTTTCCACATACAAGACAATAATAAATAGAAAACTATGCAATGTCTTATTATTTAATTTCTCTTTTGTCCATATGTTATATACACATGACAACGTAAAAACTTGAGATAAATAAGTTTTGTGTGATTGTACGTTTAAAGTGAATTTACCCTGTAAAATGTACATCAAGAAATAAACAATGCATATGGAGTATCCAAAAGGACAAAAGTATGAGTTTTTAACTGATGTTAAATTCAATGAATAATTTACTTACTGCGCCATTTTTCTCGCCATTCTCGGCTGTTTCTTTCACAGGCTTCCTTAATTTGACTTCTGAAAATTTATGATAGTCTTCCTGCTTTACACCAGGAGGGGCATGACAATAAAGCAATTTTCCATTAACAAAGTCTTTTAATATATATCTAGCAGATCTTGCATGATCTGGCAACCCTCCTTTTTGTGTCATAAAGCCTCTGCTTACTGTTACAAAACAAATAAAACACATGAGAAGAAGCTACAAATAATTTAATTGAAAAGGTTAATTTAAATTTTAAAGAACATTCAACATTTAAGAAGAAAATATAAAACTAAAAGTACTTCATTCTGACTTTAGATGAGAGAGAGAAAAAAAGATATAAAAAGATAATATCACAAAACTATACACGGAGTTCCCACTCTACTTTTCAAACTAAAAATAAGCACCTTCTACGACTTTATACGGACTTAAATAAAATATTATAAAAGCCGTCTTTCACAATTTAATACTTGACTTTCAACCAAGTGAGATGCTTTTACAGTTTAGTTAAACTCATAAGAACAATACTATGTAAAAAATTCAATATCAGATGATCGGGAAAATAAAATTTCGCTGTTCAAGAAAAGAATTTTGTTTTAAAAGGAAAATAAGCACTTTCTAAGGACTACTGATGATAAATAAGTACTTCCAAGGGCTTTTAGAAATGGCAGGTTAAAATAAGCACTTTCTAAGACCTGTGGGAACCCTGTATACACATCGCAATCACTGCTACTTTTGATAGCACACTGAATGATTATTAAATTTCAGCTACAAAGAAACAGATTTAATGACACATCAGATTAATATCCTACTTTGAAGTTATGGTAGGGCAATTAGGGAAAAGACCTCAAAATTTCAAACACCTCATCTAGCATTCACTTTTCTATCATTATTCAAACAAAATTCAACCTACAAACCATTCTTTAACAATATTCTAATTTGTTAATGGTGTTGCATCAATTTACCAACAAAAAATTTAATTTATAAAACACCTTTTAGAGTTTCCAGGAAATTTAAGGGGAAAAAACTAAAAATGAAAAACATTACTTTTAAAAATTATCAAGCTGTAGTAAAGTATATTAGCATTCCTTCCAATAAAATTGATGTGGGAATGGTAATTAACAAATAATCTTTAATCATAGTACCTGGCAAAATTTATACTTACATCCATACGCATCGAGCAATTCTTCAGCAGTTAGATTTTTCCCATCACGTGGAGCCAGAAGAGATAGAGAATATTTGTCTTTCAGGATTTCACACGGGATCACATTAACTATTTAAACACTGTTAAGGACAATGAATACAGAATAATACTTCATCATAAAAAGAAAACAAAAATCAATAAAGGTTCGGCTTCAATAATTTTTACAATTTTATAAAACATAAAACCTGCAAAAATTTACAAATGACAAATTCATTTCTAAAAGTCTTCCTTTAGAAAAAAAGTTAATAAAATTTACATTTTCACAAAAAGAAACATATCTCATGACTGTATTGCAAAATTATTATTATAACAATATAATTTTTATTGCAGAAATGCCATTACAAGGATGGGGAACCATTTTGCCCTGAGAGGCCTCATTGACTTTCGGCAATTGGGCAGAAGGCTGCATGAGCAGCATTTTGAGGGTTATCAGACATGACACAGGCTTGGAACAAAAAAAGCTGAACTTCATAAATAATGAATCTTGCCAAACATAAATACCGAAAAGTAAAATAAGTGTAATTAATCCAACAATAAAATAAATAAATTTATACAAAAAGTGTTTAAGATATTAAAAATATTGCAGAATTATTATATAATAAAAAATTAAGAATGACACAATCTGATGCCGAAAAAGCAGAAATCCGTGTTTCCACACAAATGTGTCATGTCTGGGTTATTGTTCTGCAATTATAATAATATTATTTTTAAAATAGACACTTTTTTTACTTTCATAATACAATAAGTATGTAAACTGTATATTAGGAAATAAAAATAGCAGGTAAGTAATAACAATTGTTTTATTTATGAAACAAGTATATAAATGTAACTGTAAATAACTGGCAAGGGTAGCTGTAAATAACTGGCAAGGACACATAAGAAACTCAAGAAGGCTATATGTGGCCTTAAGGCTGCAGGTTCCCCATCCCTGTACTATTATAACAAAATAATTTTCTTAGGATTTAAAGAACTAATAAAGCTTTTCTAGTTCCTTAACATAAAACAATTTATATATTTCAAAAATGTATAAACTTTACAATAATTGTTCACAATATCAATATATCTAAACTAAAAAAGCAAAAATAAATAAAATCTAAATTAATAAACGAAGTATTAATTTTCAAGATTTTATAGAATGTAGTCACAATAACTAGTTGAAAATTTCATAGAACACAAAAATTTACTTTTATGAAGGGGAAATTGTCATTCATTATGTGTTCAATAGTGCATTCAAAGCTCTAATTTAGTTAGGGTAATACGGAAACAATTTTAAAAAGTAAACTTGAGCAATGAGATATTGCTGCCACTATATTTTGAAATATCTATATAATGACTTAAAAATTTTCCCATCTTTAAAATAAATCATTTTTAATGCCAGTTGATTTTTAATTATGAACGAATTACTTCTACTTTAACTTAAGACTCCCAAGAATCGTCCTAGTTCTTGAGCCTCAAATTTGGTAAATCCCGTTTCTAAAATACTATTTAAGCTCTCTGCAATATTGCAACTTCCTCTTTTCAATCATGTGCACTAAGAAACCCATGCCAATTTATGAATAATTCTTTACTCCTGGCCATGGCTTTATTATTTCAATAATCTTTTTAAAATCTTTATCATGGAATACTCTACAAATAATTCGATTATGCCTTACTTCTGAAATAAACCAATTTGGATTTCAACGACCACATTTTCTTTGAATTTGAATAAACACAATATCAGTTGAAATGATTCTTCATCTATATGCAATGTTTGAACAAATGCCAAAGAATCAAGATAATTTTTATCATAATACACTAAAAATTGAATAGAATATTTGAATTGCATGTCAGAATTTTACAATTTGTGATTAATTTTAATGGTATTGCTATTTGCACAATGAGAACTTTTTTTTTTTTCACCTGCCTGTCGATTCAATGTTTACTGGCATTTTCTCATTATAAATTTCTAAACAATACACAATTTAATTCTTGGTTTAGAATTCCAAAAATGTAAATTCAATGTAAAGCTAAGCTGTCTGCTGCCTTTTCAGATGTTTTACCAAACAGATTATTGCATTAACTGTTCTACCATCAAAATTATTTTATTAAGTCTTATTAATATCAATAAATGAACTAAATATATAAGTTAATTACAGTAAATTCTCGATTATCTGGCATTCAAGTATCCATTAAGCTCAACTAACTGGAAAAATTAGAAAATGACTTTTTATAAAAATTTTACATGTGCACGTTAAAATTTAGCAAGAGTGCACCAGCGCAGTTCCATTTACGCGTACAATTTATTTCTGGAATGCAATGTCCGCTCTACAAGGAGGGACGTAGAAGGAAAAAAAGCAATATACAGTACAGTGACGTACACAGACTTGTTTTATGGGGGGTTCAAAAGCAAGAGTGAGAATCAAAGACAAAAAAAAAAGGCCTCACCTTTCGCAAAAACGAGCCCTAAAAACGAAATCGACAAAAAAAAAAAAGGTTAAGGGACAGAATCGGTTAAGGGGGAAAAAAAAGGCTACAATCTATTGCCCCCCCCCTCCATTTTTCTTGTCACACTCAACTACCCGGAGTTCTCAAGTATTCAGAAATCGGCGTTTCCCGAGCATGCAGGTTAGTTAAGCTTTTACTGTATCTTCAACAATATTTATATTAATATATTACTACTTATTAATAAAATACTTTTGAAGAAAACTGCATAAATACCGACATTCCCTTTATTTATTTTACATTTTTCATACACAACTCTTAACACCAGTTCTTTGTTTGATAACCCTCAGATTCACATAACACAGCATCTTTAAAAGTATAATAACCATACAATAAGGTGTCACTTGTGTACTCTAAAAATACAGTGAAGTAAGGTTTTACGCATATGCAAAAAAATAATATCAATTGCAGAGACACTAAAGAATAATAATAAAGGATATGAGAGTCATAGGATGTTTCCATCCTGTAAGCTGATCAATGGGTAAAATACCATTTACAACCATTTCAGCTTTAGTTGAAACAAAATTGGGGAAAACTAGACCAGGACAATCACAGAGAACCATACCATTATCAAGATTAAATGTCTGTAAAGAATGAAAACATTTAGAAATTAATATCTATAAATCAGAATTACCTAAAGCATTCACAAAAATAATAAAGCAAAATATGTGGTTTAATCAGGTTTAAAAAAAAAAATATTTATCAACACAAAATAATAACAGCTGCTTTCTTACAAAAATAAAAATTTATTTACAATTTACAACAGGAATTATTCAGAATAATATACCACGTTTTGAAAATGGACTGAAAAAGTATAAAATAATTTCTTCTAGCCCCATACAGATTTAAAACAAAAGATGTGGGTGCATGCAATAGATAATTGATGCATAAATAGTTTATTAAGTTAAAGTTTCAGGTCTCTAGCTCATTGGGAATTTAGTTTAAAATCAATTGCAAAATTTGTACCAAACAGACAAGAAAGCGAGTTAATATTGCATTGTCATCTAGTTCTGAGCTATGTTTAAAGTCTCCAGCTCATCCCGAAGTTAGTTTAAAATTGATTGCAAAATTTGTACTAGAAAGACAGACAAGAAAGCGAGTTAATAAAAACGTGGTAAAAATCTTATTCTAATTTTGGCACGGCCATAGAAACCAGTTTCAAAATAACAGAAGTGTTCAACTGCAAAAACTACTTTTCATAATATTACATTTGACTAGCAAGCATACTAACAATCTGGTTAAAATAAACAACTTTAGGCTTGACTGTTTGCTGCTCAAACCAAAATCATAAACAACATTCCCCTGACTTTTTCGCCCACTTTATATATACTCACCAAGAACCACATGTGAATATATATCAAACCCACTTGAAACCCAATAGCACAAAGTTGCCACCAAATATAGTCTTTCCTATAGAATAACCCATTCTAGAACATGCCATTCTATTTAGCTACAGACCTATCTTAATCTGAGGTTTTCCCAACCTGATGTTTTACATTAACAAGTATAATTTATTGCATGAACGACTGGATGAACATATTATCCAAAATAGCACATGAACATGGAATTTGGAAATAAAATTAACCATTTAAAGGCAATTGTGATTAAATTTATTAATAAATACAAAAATAAATTTATATTTAAAACATCAGTAACTAAAATCTTTCTGTATCATAATTAGCTCTCTTTTCAGCAAAAAAAAAAAGGCTGTGATTAAGTTTATAATAATAATAATAGACAACCATTTTTAATATGAAAATTTTGCAACATTTGTTTAAAACACTATTGGACAATTAATAAATTATTAGTTTGGATCAGAATGACATGAAGGTGAAATTTTCAATTTTAAGTTAAGGTTATATTCATATATGCTATTTGTTGTGTGAAATACTAATTTAATCCAATATTCAACAAAGAAGCACAATTACTATTTAAATTCATAAAGTTACTTTAAAAAATATTTTTAGAAAAAAATTCAGATATAACATGAGATTGTAAAGCATTGAAAACAAAAATGTTTAAGACCTTTAAATATATATATATATGTAATCAACTGAGAGCAAAATGAAACTTTCATTTAGCTCTGCTGAAAAATAGTGTTTTTAGACTTAGCATAGATCTGGTCTAGATCAACTAAACAAACTTCTAGATTTGTTATTTAATTATACAGGGTGTTCATTAATTATTGTCGGGGTTTCCGTACCTCATAACTTTCGGATAAAAAATATTATGCAAAAACCAATTACGTATTCGTAATTTACAACTCAAAGAATTTTACGTGGCAACAATGCGATCTTAGCACATTTGCAGTCTGGGTAATTATGACGTCATAAATAAAAATGGCGACCATGCAAGAAAAAGCAATGTGTGTGTTTATGGTTTTTCGACACTAAATTTGGTTTGGGTGTTTGTCCAGAACATTGTGTACAAGACCCCTGTGCCCTCCCTTGATGAACTGAAGCGCAGAATTATTACTGCGATCCACAATGTTACCCCACAAATGCTGGAGAATACTTGGAGGGAAATCGAATTTCGTCTCGATGTGTTATGAGCCACGAAGGGCAGCCATATGCAAATTCATTAACCTTTTTAATATCATTAATAAAATTCTTTGAGTTGTAATTTACGAATCCGTAATCGGTTTTTGCGTAATATTTTTTATTCGAAAGTTATGAGGTACGGAAATCCCGACAATAATTAATGAACACCCTGTACTTCAAATTAATCTGAAGGAGTGATTTTTAAAAATCATATCAACTACGCATTTGTTTTATAATCACTATACCTTGCAGAGTAACAAATTCTTCAAATATATTACCTGAAAATGCTTCGTTTTTCCAGGAGTTGCAGAAGCACCTGCTTTCTTAGAAAAACTTTGAGTCATTAGAACAGCATTTAAGGTACTGCTCTTCCCTACATTAGGATAACCAACCTAAAAAAATATACAAAAAGTAATTATATCTTAACTGCATCATTGAAATTTGAACAGCATTTGAGATTGAAATTTATGTAAAGAAAATCCACAAATAAAGACAGTAAGACAAAACATTAATATGATTACAGAAAATGCATCACAAAACAAATAATTGGTTGTTTGATAAAATTTTATGTTATATTGCATTGAGATGTACAGATATTATCACAATTTAACAAAAGGAATAATTTTTTTAATTGAGTGGCAGTTTATATATATATATATAGTGAAAGTAAACTATTTCACTATACACAAGAAAAAATTTAAATATAATTGTAAAAATTATTTCTCTGCATAAAAAAAGAAGAAAACATTTTATTTTTATTTACAGTTTCACTCGTAATATGACCTATATAATATACCTTGAGCTTCTTTCATTTTAATTACGATAGTAAAGCATAGTTACAGACAGGTTTAAGGAAAAGGAATTTCACATAAATTTTCTTTTTGGAATTCCTTTTGTCATAAGTTACCTTTAATATTTTCAAGAGATTAAATGTTAAAGGCAGTTCTTAAAAGTAATAATTTAATTAATTCACAAGAAATTAAATATATTATTTAACTCAAGTATAAGAGGAAAAACATTTTTATACGATAGTAAAGCACATATACACTATCTTGCTTTAAATGAAAAGAATCAAAATATGATAGAATATTCAATATACAGAAAAAACAAATGTTTCAAGCACTATCTCTAATCGCCATTGATTTGATTTATAAGACAAAAAAATAAATAAACTTCGTAATTTGCATAGGCAGAGATCTTAAGTATTATAAAGCAACAAGTAAATAAATAGAATGAAGCTGGAATGAAGAACAAGAAATGAAAAGAATGCACATACCAAACCAACTGTAGGCTTATGTTGGGAATCATCGCTTTTATTTACAAACTGCTTAAAAAGCTGAAGGAGTTCTTCTCTAGACAGAACAGCAGGACTATTTTTTGCATTAATGGAATCCTGTCCTTCCAAAAAAGTTTCAGGTTGTAGAGTATTAGAGTCCTAGAAATATAATGATGATGAGTTAATAATTTGAAAACAACCAGGAAAAAGATTTAAAAAGAAATTTTGGAATTATGACCATAGAGATTACCGAAATACACCCCTAAACTATTTAACACTAAATAAAGTTTAAAAAAATAATAATCTGCAGGTTATTGATCACAGGTGAGGAACAAATCAGGTATTTAAATTCTATATAAGACAACATTCTATTAACAAAAATTCAAACTTTTTAAATTCCGGTAAACTTTCAGTCTACGGTGCCCACTTGCTTCTCGCCAATTTTTCTTGGCGCTATTTGATTTGCTGGCGCCAAACACTGTTTGGGATGCGCAGTGCGCTTTTTATTGCTGTACTGCGCATGTTTCATTTCAAAAGGAAGCAATTGAGCACGCAATGCCTTCGGCATTTCAAACGCGTACCGGGCAATTTTTTCTAACTTAAAAAAACATCAGCGGCTTCGCTTTCTGCAAAGTGGGACACTAGTAGCTTCGCTTATTTATCGAGAAGCGGAAACACAGAATAACATACACAATTCTGAACCTAAAAGTGACTGAACATGTTCAAAAACAAGAAAAGTGTAGTTAAAACATCACATACCTATTTTAATTGCTGTTTACATTTAGGACACTGGTATCCGCTTGCTATCAATACCTGATCCACATACTTCAAAAGGGAACCAATGCCATAACCAACAACAGCTGTACGAAGTGCACGAAACGAAATGATCAAATCAGACGAAAATCAAACGGAACAAACCAATCAAAACGAATCGTAATATCGCGCCATGCGCAAAACACCGATGAACAGATCAATTTCCGCACATGCGCACATCCCACTCGTTAAAAGCATCACTGCGCAACCAAAACAAATATCCTCTCCTCTCCATTCTTGGCGGCAGAGAGTTGGCGATCCTAAGAGGAACGAAGTAAGTGGGCACCATAGACTGAAAGTTAACCTAAATTCCTTCACTCCTCCTTAGCTTTCATGCTACAAAATAAATGAAAAAAAAAAAGAAAAAGATTTAATTTTTACCTCTGCTGGCCGTTGCCCTTCTTCTAGAGCAGAAAAAAAGACCACTTTCATGCCTATTTCATCAAAATATTCACACCAGAGTTTTCTAGAAAAAAAATCGTTTTGTCAACTCTCATTTTGTTAGAAAAAGAATTCCTTTTCTAATAAGAGCAATTTCAAAAACATTTCTTTACCTCTGTGATTCTGTCAGTAGATCAGCTTTGTTCAATAACAGCATATTCATTTTGTTTTCATCTATTTCGTTGACATAACTTTCAAGATCAGGACACCGGAATAAAAGGGGGTTTCTTGCATCGAGAATCTGAACAACCAGATCACTTCAAAATGAAATGTATTAAATTATTTTTACAACAAAAATAATTTAACAATAATTAATAATACAGGGGAAAAGCAATTTCGTTGTCTTACATCTGTGACTTGTTTTTGACTTACTTTTGGGCTCTGGATCCAAAAAGAACCGTAGTTTTTGTCTGTCATGTCAACTTTTTAAGCTACAGGATACCCTCTCTTTGTATCGAAAGTCATACAAAATGTGTATATAAAGGAAAAACTTACCAAATATACTGTTCACAAAGAATAGTTTTATTCATACAAAGATTATATATAGTTACTGCAAGTTAAATTGTGTTCACACAAATAGTAAAGTTTTTTTTACCAAATGGTAAACATACATATTAATGTAAAAATTGCATTGCTTGCCTGACAAATGTGCTGACGTTTGTCCTTTGACTGGGAATGGTAAAACTGCCACATATATAACAAAATGAATCGCGGTTTGTTTAAGCATTTGTGACGTGAACTAGCAGAGGCAGACATAAGGAAAGGTTTCAGTTAATATATAAATAAAAAATAAAGACTGCTAACCTTGCATACAAACAAGAACTCGGACTCCACGTAGGAATGCACTTCATTAGATCAGAGTGAGACACAATGTCTCACAACAGTATCTCAGGCGTAACTGAACTAGTCTAGACAAGTATGCACTTGTCACTGATCTCCTATGGCATCATTCACCCGGCACAAATCGGAGAAGGTTTATATCAGCCAATAGGAGAGCAATAGTGATTCCTATGGTCCACACTCGATTCCGCGGAGAGTGGTCACATTCACATAAGGTGTAGAGAAAAAAACTTGGATGTGGTAAAAGAAAACTAACTACAGTTTTGAAATCATCATACCTATTTAACTCTGAAAAGGCTCAAAAATCGAACTCAACAGAAATTTTGTTACAAATTGTTCCCCTGTGTAATATATATAACAAACATTAACAGCAGTAGTAACATAAATAACAGATCTGGGCAATCATTTCTTAAAAATATTAAAATAATGCATCTGTTTATCTTAAATTGATCACACCTCCTTGATAATCAGTTAATTGCTTTTTTGTTTTACATGCAGAGTTGTAATTTTATCGGTTCTGTCTCATCACATTGATCAACATAAGTTCCCCTTTCGTAACTGTTCAGACTGTTTGTTGACAGTTGAAAACATGCAAACATGTTTTCAGCAGTCAAATAATATAAGTTTATTAAAATATTTCTTGATTTTAAATGTAAACTCTTTACTAATAGCAGAATTGTTTCTTAACCCTTTGAATTATTTCAAACAGGAATAATTTCCATGAAATATGCAAATAAGAAAAATAGGAAATGAAGTAAGTACTGTAACATAAAGAATGCCAATAAGAGTATAAAAACCAATTTAATAAATATTTTTTATTACTTTGTTAACATACAACTCTGATTAAAAATCAATGCAGATTTCTTTCAAAAGCTTTTCAACTGATTTTGATGGATTTTTTTAAAAATAAAAATTACTTAGTAATTAATTTTTACGTTAATTTAAAAATTACAAATTTAATTTTATTTAAGGTTTAGTCAAATGGCCAGTTTATAAAATTATACAAAATAAATTTATGAAATTGAAATAAATTAACAGAATTACTCATTTAAATCAGTTTGAAAAAACATAATAGAATCCATTCAAGCAAATGTGACTAGACACATAAATCTAATATTAGATCTGTAAAAAAAAAAAAATATTAATTATCTTCAGCCAATTAAAATAAACACTGAATATTAATTAAAAACAATTTATTAAATAAGAACTGCACCTTCGTTCTATTACCCTCCACAGCTGCCTCCAAACTTCAATATTTTTTTCGAAAGGAGTCATGGTAATATTTTCCGCTTCTTGGAATCTAAATAAAATTGAAATGAATATAAAAATTATAAATCCAAATTGCTCATGCAAATTAATTTATATAACATCTTTCCAAGAACAAACTTTTTTCAAGAAACCTACAGTGCTAATTTCTTTCTCCATGATTGAAATGCTAACTTTTCATTTTCATCAATTTCTTCTTTGGTCATGCGCTTTATGTCCCAGCAAGGTCTGAAAAATTATACAAATATGATGGTTAAAACAATTATGTATAACATTCTTAAATTTATGCAAATTTTATACAGAAAGAGAATTTTATATAAATATATGTTTAGAGATAACCTATTTTCAACAAAAGTAATTTTGAAAAATCATGTTAAAACAAGCAGATTCTGCAAAGATGATTTACAATTTCCTAGTTTCATCTGAAAACTAGTCGATAAAATGGTGTTTCTCATGATCCATATTTTTTTCATACGTCCACCTCTTTTATATTAATAATTTATCTTTTATATATTTAGATAAACTTCAGAATCATAGGCAAGAAGTTTTAACAGTAGTTGCATTGCAAATATTTATGAAACAGGAAACTGATACTGTGTAACATGAAGTTGCAATACTTTAACTTGTAAATATAAATAAACACACTTTTAAATGCAACGTGCTTAACACATTAACTGCCATATGATGAACGTACCGCTGTATTTACTTCCGAATTATGACCATATGACAGCCAGCCTTTATAATACAATAGAAAATAAATACTGTTCAGCAATGGATTCCAAGACTACCACTTTTGGACAATTTTATACCGAACGGGGTGTCAGGCAATGAGTCGTATGAGCTCATTTCAGGAGTTCTTTGTTAGATCACGCTCAGTAAAATGTAAATCATCCTACCATTCTTCAATTCCCCCCCTATTTTGATGAAAATAACTCCAACCAGCATAAGCGCAAAAGAGTGGAGGGTTTCTGAATCTGTTGCTAAACAATATCCTGTTTATTTCGACCCCCCATTGCAGCTTTACATGAAGTAAATACACAAGTGCTACTAATATGCTCATTTTTCTCATATCAAATTTAATCATTTTGTTTGAATAAAAATCTTCAAAAGCAATTTAGATGACATAATGGCAATCAAAACCAAAATGTCTTAAATTTTTAAAAAATCAATGTGGACTGTGCATTACTAATAACTTTAGCCTAGAACGAATCAACTTCATCTTCAAATTTTTTACTAATTTCTAACAAAATTAGCTCAGATTAAGTAAAATCAGCTTAGGAAATAGCAAGCACATATACAGAAGATAAAACAATGCAGTGATACGATGCAAAATTGTTCATAAAGAAAAATAAAAGGCAAATCAATACCCAGAAGAAACAAAGAAATGCAAGTAATAAAATTACAGCACAATTAAATATCTTTTGTTTAAAATAACGTAAAATCTGTCTGAAATCTTAAGCGGGTAACATATTTCAAAAAAAAAAAAAAAAAATCAAGAAACAAAGGCTTTATATGATCATTTTTTTTTTTTTACTTTTATCAAATCAATCTCTAGTTATTTTATTTAGAAAAGATTCTAACATTGGCTAAAATAAAGAAATACTTCTGAAATATTACAATGACAAATAAGTTTAGATGCCCTTTAATTGAAGGATATTGCAGCTTCTATGATGCATTCATTATTTCTCAAGAGCAATTGGAATTGCTAAAAAAGTAATTGTTAATTTCGTAATATTTGATAAGACAAAATCGATTAAAATAAGCCTAGAAGAAAATTATTTGAGACTGATGGGAAAATACCTTCGGGTGAGGGGGAATAAGGAATGTTAAAAATCTGAAATAAGGCTGCTTTTTTTTATTGGTGTCAGTTTCAGGATGAAGATAGGGGTCAATGTACCTTTTAAAATACTTGATTGGGAATATTTCTGCAATAATAAATTGTTTTAGAATTTAGCAAAAAAAAAAAAAAAGTAAGAAAACTAGAGAATTTAATAAATAAACTCAAAAGTTATTTTAGTTTATAGAACTATTTACTATCTGAAAGTCAAATAAATTATATATAATTTATTTCGCATTTTATTTGGATTACTATTTATTTAGTCGTTTACAATATATATTATTTGATTCCAGTTTCAAGGAACTGTAGTTCAAAGCAAACTATATTAAATAAATTTATCTTTTAAAAATCTTACAAGGAAGGTTTAGGATAAAAATGCAAGAGTACACAATTGCCCTTGATGCACAGGATAGCTGAAATCTACTTTCCTATAGATAGCAAAATCATCACAAAAAATTAAAATAATCAAAATAAATAAGTTATTTGTATAGGCAATCTTATGAGGAAGTAGATTACAACCCACTAAACAAATAATTATAAAACAAACCTTCGAGGTATACATAAAATTTCTTTATTTTCTTCCTGTACTGATGATAAAGCAGCCAGCTCTTCTTCAGTAGGTAACCCATCTTTTGAAGGGTCAATAATTTTCACATTGGACATTTCTACAAACGAGAAAAAAATACTTTCTTGAAAAGTCCCTACTGCTTATTTATGCATTTGAAATAATGTAATCTCTAATATATATAAAAGGCAATGTTTGTGTGCGTGTGTGTGTGTTTGTCTGCAATGTCCAGACGAATCTATCGCACTTACAGCCATGAAATTTGGCACACAGGTAGTCGTAATGGTGACTGAATGCACCTCGAAGCCGAAATTTTAAATTTTAATCTAGAATTTTTTTTATTTAATGTTTTGTGTTGTTTTGGTTGATTTTTCGCACTAATTTCTCAATAGATTGGTTTCGAATAATTGTACGACAAAAATAGATACACCATCGGAAAGAGCACGCGATTTCCGTTCTAATGAAGTTAGTTTTGAATTTCTAACGTAATTAACTGAATTTTGAGAATTTTTTTAAAAATAGTCAGTTTTGCTATCTAAATGTTAGTTTTGTTTCTAAATTTTCTGCATCCGACTTTCTAATAACATCATTATTTTCATTTTTTTTTAGCTTATAACTAGAACGGTTCTGTCGGATTTAAAACAAGAATGGTTAAAATATCTTTTATCGTTTTTTTTTAAATTAATTTTTTTCTGGGCCGTTGCGAGTTATTTTTCTCGATCGAGTTCCAAAAGCGGCACTTCTTCGGAACGTTGATGCCAATTTTGATTGGCGGACGCGTAGGATACGTCATGACCTTCACCTGAACGAATTACTTGGATTATTATTTTCGGATTTGATTTATATTTTGCTTGCTGTATAATAATCATTTTCATGTTCCAATTTTGTAATATTGTTTTGGATTAACGTACTCTGTACTGTAGCGTGAAAAAAAATAAGCAGAAAAATCAAAAAATGTGTATCTTTTGTTTTGATTTTATTTTCAAAACTTTTCATGTCATTGTGGGCGGTTCTTTTTTTTTTTCATTTTGTTAAAGTCCTGATTCCACGGGCAACGCCGTGCGCGTACTGCTAGTATATTATAAATAAAAACAGAACTCGCACACAAAGCATTAAAATATCACCTCTTCATTTCAATAATACAAAACTATTCTACTGACTTTATGAAACAAGTTTGATAGTATAAAATAAATGGCTTTTATTAGCTTATCTAAAGCTGATTATTAAAGATCTTAAATTGAAACTTTTCAAAAATCTGGGTTATATTTTTATATTCTTTTACTTCCCTTGTGACAGAATAAAACCCAAATTCATTTTGTTCAAATGCAAATTTTTAAAGAATAGTAAATGTCTCAAGATATCTATACCACATATCCAACTTTCATAAAATATTTTATTTTATAAAAAAGACAGCACGGCAGTGCATGAGAAAAATTACTCATGTATGTCTCAACATGCATTAGACTCATTGAATATTTTTTACATCAGATGAATGATTTAAAAAAAAGAAACATTATAATTACTTAACTGGAAACATTTATATTACTACATATATATATTATGCAAAAAGAATTAAAAGAAATAAACTTTTCAAAGCTAGTCATTTTTATAAAAGGACAAAAAATGGGAATTTTCCAAAAAAAGATGCATGGCAGTAAGCAGGATATGTCAAATGTATCTGAATAAATTATCTGAAAGCAACTGTGTGTACTTTTGTTTCATCTTTATTTTTAAAATTATCTCCAAAAGAACAATGCGAAAGTGCTGTATTCAAAAATGCTTTAGAAATGCATGACAAATTTGGTTTAATGCAATGTTAGCCGTACACAAAATTTTCAGATTCAAGAGACAGCAACAAACTCAAAAATAAAATTTCATTTGAATGCTTAAGTTTTTTTCTATGGTACAACAATTTTTATCTTAATAAAATATTTAGAAAATTCTGCAATTGTTTACAACATGTTATATTTATTTTCTGTATAAATCATGTTATTTACCAAACCCTGATAAAAAAAATCCTAAGGAAAAAATAAAATGTCCATATAATACACAAGATTCTTTTAATCAAGATGATTGTGGCACACAAATATAGCTAGCTGAAAGAAGAAAACAAGATTCTGCACAGGATTCTCAAACTGCTTTATTCAATTATTTTTCAAATACAATCTGAACCTTTTCTCTCTCACTTTGGCGAGATCTTTGAGTGGCTATTTGAATACAACCACCCTTTTTCAATGTTTTAACTGGTGTTATTAAGCAATCCATAAATATAAAAGATACGTCCCACAGATACTAAGAACCTGAATATCTTTGAAAGCAGAAAGACGTATTCATAACATAAACAAAGGAATTTAATGACAAATGCCGAAGTCTTTTGTTTTTCAAAATAAAAGACAAAGCATCAAAGTGAAGTAAATAATACCAAAATAGCTAAGAAAGATCACAGAGACAATATGTCTGTTAATCATTAGCACATATTCATTTGTTTTTGCACTGATACACCTTTTTGATACCTGGAAATAACAAGGCAAGAAACAAAGTAGGAAATGGGAATCTTATCTGGAAGATGTAACATTACCATTTGGTAAAAATGCTCAGTCACGATTAGTCAAAATACAGCCATGGATTGGCAGAGAAGTTTTCACCATAAAAAGTGAATTAAATATTACATAATCCATTGGTAAGTGATAGCTGTTATTGTAACTGGAAACTAGAATACAGCCAAAATATATGTAACTACTTGTTGATCCAAATAAATCTGAATGCAACAAAACTGCATTGAAGTCTAGCACCTGAAACATATTAAGGATTTTACAAAACTAAGAATTATTAAGTGGTCACACAGAATTCATTTCAGGTCTATTTTAATTTTCCACATTAAGATTCAGTTCCTTCTACTCATGCAATCAGCATGGTCAAATAACTTTGAGGAAAAAGGTAATATTGCAAGAAACAGATGAATCTGAAAAGGTTGAACATCATATAATACAGCAGGCCTTTGTCAGAAGTCTCATTTTCAAGCAATTGGACATTTTGTATCATTAGAATCATGTGAACTCTATTATTAAGCCCTCATCACATAACGTAAATATTGCACTTTTAATTTATATTTATTTGAAGTCATTAGGTGATAAAGTGTCAAAGATATGAAATGTTTGCTTTGTTAATTATCGTACCATAGACAACCAGTACCAAAAACAACCGCATGTGAAAAAGAGGAATTTCCCAAACTCCATCCCACCAAGAAGAAGGAATCCATTATCCTTTCTGGACTTTTAAGGCAGCATCTCCCATTCATATTTCAACAGTGCAACAGTTAAAAAACTGGAAATGTAGTTACTAAGCAATATCAGTAGTATCTTCTAGAATATCATATATCAAGAAATAGAATAAATAATTGTTTCTGGTAAGGTATTAAACATAAAGCATAAAGAACAGAACAGGGCTCCTTAAACTAAAGATTGTAATCTCCAGAGAGTTTGTACAGAAAACACTATGGCTTCTAAGCTTTGACGAAGCCCTCTTTTTTATATTTGTCAACATTTGACACAAAAGTAGTTCAGACGATCATCTTAGCTTATAAGATTTCATTAAAATTTGTTAAATAACATCTTTTAATTGAATTCCCTTTTACTTATCAATAATTAATATTGAATATTCTCATTTAATTTGCAACTTTTGGGTTGCACTAAAATTTTTCTGGAAATGAGGCCATCCAATTTTTTTCCCCTGCTGAAAAGGAGTCACAGACGAAAAAAGTTAAAATAATCTGGAATAAAATCACCTATGATTCAAAGACCACTAAAAATAATTATAAAAAGCCAATACTATTTTTTTAATTAATATCAAGCCATGGAGAACTAATCATGACTAAAGTAAACATTTATTTTTCATCAACCTACAATGCTAAGTATTAAGCGTTACAGTAAAATTTAGATCTATATAAATAAAAGTGCTACACATAACTAGTTTGTATGATTTCAATATCCAAATTACAGAATATATATATATTTCAAATTTTACTTACAAATACTATGAAGCATAAGGAAGGTTTCATGACAATTGATTAAATAGTGTATTTTTAATTAGTTACAAACAGTAACCGATATAATTATTTGCAATGTCACCAGGACGCACTGCATTCCCTTTCTCTCCACAAGTAAAAAGTGAACTTTGATAGCAAGACAAGCTTAAGTGGAAAATTGCAGATAGCAATAACAGGTTTTTGTTTATTATATTTTGTATAAACATTTTATACATTGAAAATATATTTTTTAAAAAATGCATTTTTTACAATGTATTGGCATTTTGTCAAGAGCTAACATTAAATATATTTTTAATTTCTCTCGTATGGTGTTCATGCTACATAGCCATCAACAGCCAATTTTATATGCGATAACTGTAGCCTTTGTTATTTAAAGTAAGTACTATACATATTCATCACAAATAGTGAATCACAACGAATGTTTTAGTGTCTTTATGATATTTAATTGAAAAGCTAATTTTTTATTAATAAATGACATGAAAATATTTTCAACCCAGCAATGCCAGGTATATGAGCTACTCATAAATAAAATTGCATTCATTCATAAATACAAAATGTAACTTCCTGAAACAGCATATTAAGCTTCAACACTAAAGAATTGCTTATAGAAAAGACAATGTTAGATAAAATGCATGCATCAGAATTTTAATAAAAAGGGATCAATGAAATCTTAATATCAAGTTTTGATGTAATGATATTCTAAAGATAAATAATAATACACTGGATGACTCTTAATCAGAATTATAAGAATATTTAGGATAAAGTTTTTCACTTATCCAATTTTCAAACCACATATAAAACACTAGGGAAGGAATAAAATAAATGTTATACTATAAAACATATATTCAAACAGCAAACATGTGTTAAAGCATGCATCATAAAATAACAATAATATGATTATTTTCACAAATGAGACCATCTAACTGACTATTTATAAAAATATACAGAGTTGTTGGTTACCAGAAACATAATCTTTTTCTGCTAACGTAGCTGTATCAAGTAGTTCATTTAAAGATGTCTGTTCTGTGACACTTTTTAAATTTAAACGTCCAAAGTTCCGGCCATCAGGAAGCTCACTTGTGTGTCTCTAAGGAAGACAATGAAAGAAAATTAGATAAACATAGCTTACATTCAATTATTTAAGTTTTCTATGGAACAGCTGCAATACAGTTATGATAGAATATTTTCTCTGGCAGCAATTTTATTTTTTAGCTATATTAACATCCTTTTTGGAAGCAACACAAGGGCTATTTTAGTACGGACCTCATAATTTTGGATGATGAGGACAACACCTCGGCTAGCATCCCCCTCACTAAACTACCCACCTGATCAGTAGGAGACCCTTAATGGTTTAATGTGCACCAAAGCATTAAACCATTAACACACAGAAAATTTTTGGTTACAAGCAGCAAGAATAAAAACTTATACTAAAAAGATACATTCATTAAAACAGGATGCATAAAAATGTTTTGCTTAAGTACCAGACTAAAATAGCCTCAAAAAGTTACTACTATTTCACAATCAATCATGGAGATCAAAAAGTTCCTTGATGAACTCTTGGCAAGATGTCTGTGCCAAACTCCTAAAAGGGACAAAGCTTTTCTATGTCTAACCAAGTCACCACTGTC
>BGPR01006437.1:5018-33622 GCA_013235015.1 Araneus ventricosus
TTGTAATTACCTGTCTTTATTAAAATTTGAAAATGGGTTGTCGGCTCAGGGGTTGTCTTCGTCATCTGAACAGTTTCAAACAGAAGAAGTTCATCTCCAAATAACCCTCGAGTAGCTTCAAGACAGGAAGCCAATTCAACTAAAGTACAAACTAACTAAGCATAAATAAAATAGCAAAAATAAAGTAGTAAACTGGTAATATTCGTTATAAATTCGTCATAGCACAAAATCATAAGTATTAAGGTTGAATGTTTAAGAGCTTTAGTCTAGCAATATTAATAAGAATTGTATTATCTGAGCATTATTTCTATAATAATTGTTAAATGCCTGACTAGGATTCGCAGAAAAACAGCAAATTTTGATAACCAAATTTGGGTTCTAAGCTGCTGCTGAAAATTATCTTTTTTGTAACTGCATAAGTTAATCAAAATCTCAGTAAGAGAAAATCGGCGAAAGTTATAAAAAGAAATTGAAAACAAGGAGCAGTACGGCTCCCAGTTATCCTAATGGACCATCTGCCACTTCATGTTTATTTTTACCGTGAAAGCAACAGTTAAGAAAAATCTTATCTCGTAATAAAAATTTCAAGAATAAGTTTTCACTGTTTGAGAGATTTGTATCTCGTTTTGAAGCTGAATATCCAGATTCATTTATAAAGCTAGATATAAATCTGATAACGAGAGAATAAACCACATTTTTTAGATATGTGTGGAACTGGAGTTCCACACATATTTAAAAATTCGAAGAATCAAAATAAAATAAAGTTAATAATAGCAAAAAAAGTGACAAATATAAATCTAAATTTTAGCTTTAGTGCTAGTGACGTCATAATAATTTGAGGTAAATACCTATTTCTTCTTTGGATAAAAAACTGAAACATTCCTGAGGCAAATGAGTTCGATAAGGTTTTAATTTCGTTCCATCTGTATAGAAATGTGTAAAAAAATTCTATCACCCTCATTTTCTAAATAAATTCTCGCAAAAACATTTTAAATACTCATTGTCAATGATTGCATCAGCCGTGAATTGCTTTAAAATGCAGTAGAGATAAATTAAATTAAAAATATTTTGTCTGTAGTTCCATCTGTACAGATATTCTTCTTATTCCATCATTTGAAGCAATTCATGACGGTTGTTTGCAGATTAGATAGTATTTTCCGCGCCAAACACCGATTGGAGCACTTAATGCAGTTTTTTAACACAACTGTACATTAGAAGTTTCATATAACTATGTTTTGTTTGTAGCTTCAATGTGCAGATATTTCCCTTTTCTATTATATGGAGAATTTTAACACTGTTGCATTCAGTGTAGTTACTATTTTCCATGCCAAAAACTCTAATTGCAGCATGTGATACTCATTTTTGCTCACTCTGTAACTATAATTTAAAAGAAATAAAATTACTGAAAGATTCGAAAAGGCTGATGAACGACGGAAACATAAAATAATAAAATTGTTACAAAATTTAGCACTGAAACAGATTAAGAAATGGTAATTTTCGTATTGGTAATCAATTTTTAAATTGCAAAATATAATTTATGAAAAATCGATGCAACATATAGTTTGCTGAAAAAGAAATCAACATTCAATTTGTGTGAACTGTATTCTCTTAAGTTTCTATAATAAATTCGAGCCATAGTTTGAATAGGTGAATATCGTGAGAAAATTTATAATGATTTCTTATCTCTAAATCCTTATTTCGCAGAAACTTGTCTCGGAAAACATTTTCAATTATCTCGAATTTCGAAATTCTTCGTTAAATATAGTGAATCGAGCTATAATGTTGATACGTCTGTGTCTTTCGTGCCAAGCAAATATTGGAATATGTAATTACATCTTTACTGTAGTTTTGAAACTATTTCTCTGAAATAAATTACTCCCTTTGCTACATTTAAACTTATGTTGCACTGCATTCGGTAGTTGTTACGCAGTCTTAACCAAACACTATTTTATGGATTTAAGGTTTACTAATGAAAACTGTACATAAATGTGTAAAGTTTGTCTCGAAAGGTTGAACCAAATGCATGCCGTTGCACAACAGTTACTAAACACGCAATAATTAGATTGGGAAAAATGAAGCATCCCAATTTTTTCTATAACGCTCTCGAAAAGAATGGATTTTATGTTTACTAATGAAAACTGTACCTAAGTGTGTGAAGTTTGTCATGAAAAATTGAACCAAATACATACCGTTGCACAATAGTTACTAAACATGCAATAATCAGATTGGGAAAAATAAAGCATCCTAATTTTTCTATAACGCTCGCTAAAATAGTTATATCTTAAAGGATATATTTTGGAATTGGTTCCTTATTGCATAACTATTTGCAATTACCATACTGGATTTCATGTTTGAACATGAATTCGATGTTTGTCTATTTCACTTAACTAAATATTTTCTTCATCACTAAACTAATATTTTCTGGAAAGCAGCTTTTGTCCTGTAGCATCATACCAAAGAGCATAGAATTTCGTATTATGAAAATAATTCAATTCAGGTTTCTTACATTGTATTTATATAATCTGTTGTTCTGTTCAACAAAAACATTTTTAGAACTCTTTCCCAAGGAAAAAAATATTTATGACGTCTTTAACTCATTTTCACTTTTAGGGTTAGAGTCCGCGTCCCGAATAAAAACATATTGTTCTTGAAATTCCTGAGCTCTAGTACGTTCAGAATGTCATTTATCCAAGGCAGACTCAATTTCGTTACAGTCTTTTAGCTATACGAACACTAATGGAAATTATTTCATAAAAAATAGATATTTCTTCTTCATTTCAATATTAATATTTCGTTCATACAATATTCAGTTCTTGTTCTCATTATTCAATTCACCAAATAGCTTCTTCTTCTCTGAAATAATTTGTCATGGAAAAGTTCTTGTCCTGCAGCTATACGAGCACCGATGGAGGGGATTAATTATAAAAAAATGGTTTTTTAACAATTATTTTAGATTTCTTAACAAACTTTTCATAGAACATTAAAAAATATATCTATAAAGAAAACTGTCATTATTGATAGATTTATTAATAATTTCTGTTAGATCTACGCTGACATATCATCTGTGACATTCTCATAACGGCCTGGAGAATTTGTTAAGGTAATCCAACATCCCCTAATGATATCTGACAACATTCATTCCAATCCTCTACATACCTATTATAGCGTACTCAGACAATGTAGGAATCATTGAGCACGCTAAGCTCAGAAGTTGAGTCTTGGATCAGTGACTATATATAGGTTCGTCATATTTAAAGAGTGGAATGCATAGAAAGTCTTGCGGCTGAGTACCCATACGTCTGATCAGAGTTTCTCCCAGAATCAATCTGAAGTATCGATATCCAATCACATTTCTGGTTAGGAAAAAAGTCTGGAGTAATCCCAGAATTCCCTCATACACTTTCATGGTGCGTCACCAACCCCATCCGGTCATTTGACCGCCAATGTCTACCTTCCCATCTGGGAAAGCAATTAACATACTCTTCTTATCTGTAGTGGTGTAACGACCGAGAAGCTAGGAAGATATTGATACCTTTGGCGCCAGTTTTATGGGAGACCATGGAGTCAAAACATTATTGCGTTTATGCTATTTTTTAAAGCAAAATATGATGGGGGTGTAAAAATAATACCATGCCCCGGGCGCCATTTACGCTTGATAAGTCACTGATGACGACTGAGGTAAAAAATGACATTATTGCCTGGGTGTCACTTACCCAAGTCACGCCACTGGCCATGTTGGCAAAACGTTAATACGCTTATTAATGTCAACTACGACGAAGGGGCGAAGGCACACGATGTCCTGGGTGCTGTTTACACAAACTAAGCCACTAAGGATGAAGGGGAGGGTCGGAAAATCCTGTTATAACCCGGACGCCACTTTTCCTCGTTACGCCACTGCCCACCTACGGGGATCCACTGAACGAATGCGTTACTTTCTCTATCCTAACGCAATTAAACACGTAAGCGATTATTGAAGACAAATATCCACGGAGGTTTCATTCAAATTTAATTACTATAAAAAATTTCAACTAAATCTTTGTTTATCATTAATTATCCTTCATTCTGACTTATTTTCAAAGTTTTAGCTCGCGAAAAAATTTCCTCCGTGGTAAAATGTTTGAAGCTCAACTGGTGCTGCCGAACTCGACAGTTCTCCTTCAGCTTAGAAACATAGTAGGGAAAGCCTGCGCTCTGTAACTACGCATGCGCGCAGGCGGAATTTGGTGCTAGAACGATTCTCAGTTCTCCTTTACTTTAAGTTACTTTCTCCTTCGCGCATCATCTTCGGGTAGTGAAAAATTCAGATAGGGAGCTTCGTTTTCTGCCTCAGTTTTTCCTTAGCTGCTAATTTGAAGATCGAAATCGTTTAATGTAAAATTGCATTGGATTCAAATATTAAATACGAAATAAAATAAATTTACACTTTGGAATAAGTTGGGGGCGCTGCAGTCCCTATGCACGAGCCGCCCCTGGATATCTACCACCAAGTTTTCTCCCGATACTCCACTCGTTTTCGCTCTTTCCCAATTTCCCTAAAAGCCGAGCATCGTGCCAGAAGGTTGTGCTGGTTTAAGAATCCTACATCGTCTGAAAGATGACCCAGAGAAGCAGAATGCGGCTTCTGGCAATGAGGATTGCTCATAAATTTGCGCTGATCAATAGCCCCGCCGACGTGCTATCTTTCGGTAATTTGGTGGTGAGATGTACTAAGGTGGCTCGTTTGGTAGTTGTGAGGCGGTTTCTGATACATTTGAGAGATAGACACGCAATAGTTAAGAGCTAGATACAATTTATAATAGAGATAGCTACACAATGTCTCCTCGACTTAGATCGAGTACCGTTTCGACTGGCTGGTCTAAGTCGAACTGATCGTAAGTCTGATTTTCATTGTCAAGCGTCATTTTCTTCAAAAATTGTATCTGAAATGGGGTAAACATTTGCACCTAAAAATCAATCTATATTCGCATAATTATTGTGAATAATGCGAAAAATACACATTATGCACTCTATTGTACGCATTGTAACCAAAAATACAACCTGAAACTAGCTTGAATTGAAATTTGAGATTTATTTTTTGTGGTAATAAGTGCGGATAGTCTTGAGTCGAAGAGAAGTCGTATTACTGTTTAAAGCAGAATGGCTATGGAACAGGACTGATTTCCTATAAATCCTTACTTATAGTGTTTTCTAGTTCCTACCAAATGCAATGTGAGCGCAAATTAGTTGGGTATAAAGAATGGTTCATTATGCATAGTTAAACAGCAAACATGAGAGTACACGTGATTTTAAGATAGTAAAACACCATTTGTGAGTTTACCTTTTCCACAAATTTTGCGATATATCAGACTTTTGTTCTGAAAATTCCCGACAAATCAGTTTTTGCCGTACTGTAATTCGGGGTTACTTTGCACCAATTTTCACGATTTCAAAATGAACTTCGAATTTAGTTGCATGTATTTCTTCTTTCTGATTTTTTTCGTTGGGTGATGACTAGAGAACGTTTCGCAGTAAAATTGGAATCAGTAATTTAATAATAAATTATCTTTTTTCCGATATTTTCGTGCGGAGTTACTTACAAGTGGGTATTCTTCGCACACACGGGTCTCCACGTTCGAAACCGATTCCACTGAATATCCCACCGTGTATGGGGCCCGTGGCACGTAAATCATACGTAGTGGTCAAACAGCCTCCCTTTGGTGTGACGCGGAAGTTTGGAAGTGCCAGCTCAGGTGTCGTCCTCGTCATCTGACAGCGGTTCAAAATGACGAAGTCCGTCCTAAAATAGCCCCCGTGTTGCTTCAAAACGGGACATTAATATAACTAAACTAAACTAAACTTTATGCTGGTTATTTTTTTTGCTAAACTTTCTGCTGTTCCATAAATCATTCATAATTTCTCTATCAATAGGATCTTGACAGGACGTTTCTATTCCCTTAACTTCACTAGTATTTTTTTATGAAAACAAATACAATTTCAATGTCTGCTCAGCATCTAGGCATTCAGTGTTCAAGAATGTTCTGCATGTCGTCATAATATCACCTATATAAGTAATCTCTGAATAATATAATTGGTATAAAATAAAATGTTGAGAAAAATAACAGTCCTACACTTCACAAATCTGAAAATTCCGTTCTGAGATAATAAAATATCTTATATCCAGACCACAATCGCTCCTGATTATTTGTCCGATGGCAACCTTCTAACAAAAGGTGCCTTATAGAATAATAACAGAAAATAAGTAATTTGAACATTACTTGAGGACAGTTGTTTTACAAATAATAGCGATAATTAGTCTCAATTTTAGATCACGTTTTTCATTCACGGTTATCTACCTATTTTCACAGGGAATGCTGATGATTCAAGCGAATTAGATTTTAATAGTGACTAACTGTAATTCAATGAGGCAAAAAAACCCCTCAATTATTCATTATAACTAATGTTTCATCTAATTATATGGAATGTAAGTTATTCTTAGATGTTTCGTTAGTTCTTGTAATATAGCTTTCTAGGACCAAAGAGATTGACTCCTTTATTGGCTGGAGTTTATTGGCAATTCTGCACCAAACATATAATATAAGTGGGAACTAAGAATAAAAATAATGATGGCATTGTTAAGACCAAGTATAAAATTCCGGTAGCGATGGCAAAACCAGGCAGAAGAAATCACTTTGAAACTTTCCCAGATGCTGTAGCTTTGTGGTGGTATGTTTCTAGGCGAAGGCCTTTGGAATTAAGTAGGTATCTTCCAATGTATTTGAAAGCACAACTGCACTGAGCTTTAAGGAATCAGCGTCACAGAAAAATGGTATGCAAGTTCCCTCTTTTGATGCAGCACTGAATATCCCAAATGAAAATCTACCCTGTATATCTCTCGAACCAAGCCCCAAACTAAACTACATTTGCAGGACTTGCAAAGAACCTTCGCCAGAATAGTTTCTATAAAGCATATACGAAAGAAAATATTTATAGTGGAATGGAATTAGGAAAATGTTAATGGGCTACGGCTGTTGCCGACATGAGATACAATCTTAGCCTAATGCTCCATCTCGTGTTCGAATCAAAAGGTATGCATACAGGGTTATTCAGATAATTACACCGGTCGCAAAATGGTTCTATCTTCCTTATAAACAATTGAAAGTAGAAAAATTTGAACGCAATATAGAGGAAGGCTTTAAATTTGGTTTACGTACGTAATAACTGTCCCAACTGACTTCTCTCTATCACCCATCTGACTTCTCTCGATCACCCAGATGACTTCTCTCGATCACCCAGATGACTTCTCTCGATCACCCAGGTGACTTCTCTCGATCACCCAGGTGACTTCTCTCGATCATCCAACCACTTCCATGAGGTGGTTCATTTCACGTCAAACATTACGAAGGCGGTTCGCAGCCATTGAAGCACGTTCGATAGCCACATGCATGTTCAGCATGTGGCTATCGAAATTTTAAGAAATTACATCTTGTATTTTCATTTCATTGGGTATTTGTCATAGACTCTGTCTTAACGCCTCCTTTGCGTGCCACAGCCAACGAGGTGAAGGCACGCATAGATCAGGTTTAACCTAGTAGCGAAATGGACTACAGGATGGATGTTGCCCGTGTCAGCAAGAGGAGTCACGTAGGGCAATTTTTGTGTACGCAAACACAGCTTTAAGCTTCCTTCTGTATTGTGTCCAAATGTTTTCATCCTATTGTTGTTTACAAGGAGGTTAGAGCTATTTGTAATCGGAGTAATTGTTTTGAGTTAGACTGATCCAACATTGCACGTTCGACCCTTGAATAACAAGATTTTCCCCCGAGTGTTCGTGCTTTCCGATAACATAGCCGTCAAGACATCACGCTCCTGAGCAGGAATGAGTGAGTGAAAGATTGAATGAAAGAAGCGAAAGAGGATGGATGAATGAGATACGCAATTAATACATGTTCAGGTGAGATTTCATTTTTAGGTAAATGAATTATTTAGGTTCAAATTAATTCTTTTAATTAAACACGGAGTTAACGGAAGCGCTAATTAGGTTTCGGAGGTTGTGAACTTCGAGTTCGTGCGCTCCGTGAAATAAATCATCGCTGCTTAATTGTCTCAATAAAAAATTTAAACTAGCGAATTCAGCTGTAACAAATCTATCATTTTCAATTTAAAACACGAAGCATTTTTGGAAAGGTCAATTCATTCGCAATCATCCACATACCCACACTAACGGAATGTAACACTCAAGCTATACGTTAAAAGCTGTACCAAAACCGAAAACAAATACCAGCCACGCGATAGTGAAATTTTAATGCGAAAATATGCACCGCCCTTCTTTTCTTCCGAAACTCCGTTCGATTTCTCCATTCTCCAATTTCTCTAAAAGCCGGTGCATCGCGGCAACGTAACAGAAAACGGGAAATCCTGCATCGTCTGAGAAAAATGATCTGGCGCACCAGATCTATGAATGCGGCTTCTGAAGTTGAGGATTGCTCGTTAATTTGCACGGATCAATAACCCCGTCAATCCCCAGGGCATCGGGGTTGGTTGGTGTGAGTCCATGCCCCCTTGGAAGGGAAACGAAATCGTGCAGAAATTTCGGTAATTTGGTGGTGGGATGAACTAAAGTGGTTGATTTGGAAGTTGCGAGGTGGTGGGTTTTGATGTGTTTGGAGAAACAGTTGTATAGGTGCTTCAATTATCAGCTTTATTAAGATATTTCTGATAAAGCTGAAGCATTACTAAGATTCTTCTTATCTTTTATTACATTGGATTTAATTTCAATACCTCTATTCAGCAGAATCACGATTATCCTATGAAAACGTGCGTGCCTCCTCAAACAATTGCATAGATTTTTCGTGTGAATCTATGCGATATAGAATTGTAGTCACCGTTGAAGAGAGTGAAAGTCGTTCCAAAATCCCAAAAATGTTTATTATTGTAGTCTTTAAATAGTTTATAAAATTGTTAGAAAAAAATATTAGATTAACATTTTTAATTACATATAAGGCGGTTCCAGTTGAAACCCATGACAATTTTTGGAGCGTTGCGCGCGAAGTGGTACTTATCTCCGGTGAATGACAAATCGTAAAAAGGGAACGCTAAAGTAGCGACTCCAGCAAACGAATAATACAGAATCGTCCGAAGATGATCACACGCATCAGATGTTCGAATGAGGCTTCCGAAGATGAAGATTGCTCGTTAATTTGGACGGATCAATAACACCGCCAACCCCTCGTGCTTCAGTGGAGGGTTGGTGTGAGTCCATGCCACCTTTGATTTGAAGTGAAACCGTGCAGAAATTTTACTAATTTGGTGATGGAATGAGTCTAAATATGTTTGTTTAGGAAATGGCATGGTTAATTTTCTCTGATCTCTTATGTATTATTATCAAAGGGAGGAAACCGACCTTATAAGACTATGGTTAAATGTCTCCGTAATGACGCTCTGTTTGCGTAAAGTCAACTGAAAGAGGAAAAAATAATACTTATGTCAATACATACAATATAGCTATTATCTACAGTAATAGAGCTGATGGACACGAAAACTGGCTTGTGCAGTCTGTGTCAAGGTTACTTTGATCCATTCCCCACTTCCCCTGTCTTGTTTCTCGCTCCTAAATTTGGCTAAATATTCAAGACCAAGCGGGATTAGAACCACCAAACATAATGTGCTTAGTTTCACGACACGATTATCCGAAACATAATCACCTAAAATATCGACTATCTGAATAATTTTGATTTGATTTGCTAGTTGAAACCGTCATTATCCGAACCAACTGTGTACGTCCAGAATATTCGAACTTAACATCACCAGCGGATTATCCCTTTGTGTATCCAATCTTTAACAGGAGTGAATTTAAAGAGGGGAAACGAGGTATTGTATTTGGTAATTTGAAGATGGAATGAGCGGAAGGTGGTTTGAAATATCTGTGGTGGTGTTGGATGTATGGCAATTATACAATAAGGTACAAATTCCATAACTTTATTTTGGAGATTAGCTGCTGTTGAAAAAAATTCTGGCCCTGCATTTACCTAAAATTGATTATTGCCTTGTACGTAGTCTGTGGGCAACGAGTTGTAGTTGGATTGGATTTTGGATGCCAAATTACTCGCACTTGGTACATTTTCACCAGTGTTCCTCAAAATAGTAGTTGATTCCTAATAGGACTACGTCCATATTTAAGGAAACATATACATCGGTGTTTGGAGAACAACATGAATCAAAGATTTGGTTTCTCATAAGATATAGTGCTATATTGAATTTATGCTATGTCTCACAAGCGGAAATCAGCCTGAAAACAGTTGGCCTTTGAAATGAAAATGTGTCGCATTGTCGAGTCACATTTTCTGTCTCGATCCTCCAGACTATATATCATGGAATCAATGTACATGATGTCAAAGTCACGTGACAAATGTGTCATCTCACTACGGGTTGTCTTAAGCTGCGTTGTAACGACAAGTCACTCTTCCTACAGTAAGTTGTGCAATCGATACTAAAATTAAATTTGTACTACACATTTGAAGGTTTTCTGATGCGAGCATGGATTGACTGGACATCAAGAAGGCCACTGAATTTTGAGAGTAGTATTCTTACAATATAGTTAGCCTGGAGAACTGAAGTGAAAAGTTATTGTCTAGATGTGTATGTTTTTATCAAATTCTTTTATATGAATTAGTGTATTAAGAATACAATATATAAGTAGACCTAATTTACTCGCCGATTCTTTACAGATCCATTGAATAGTCTTCATAGTTTCATTTACATATTTCCTCTTTGAATAAAAATGACGTAAATACATTCATATTTAGAGATTCAGCCTGTAGTAGTAACACTAAACAATCCTGGCAGCATCCAAAATTATCCACCCACCCACTTACCTAAACACAATTTAACACTTAAATGATCCTTGAAAAGCAGATAGAGAAGATAAATTATCCACCACCAAATTAATGCAAGAATATCTACCACAAAGCTCCTGTTCTGATACTCCATTCAGGTTCAGTATTTTTCCAATTTCTCTAAAAGCTGATATGGGCGGACCGTGGTTAAAGATGCCAGCGAACAAGGAGTGCAGCATCGTCTGAAAGATGATCCCACGCATCAGAAGTACGAATGCGGCTTCTGACGATGGGGATTGCTCGTTAATTTGCACGGATCAATAGCTCCATCAACTCCCTTGGGCATTGAAGCGGAAGGTGGGTGTGAGCCCGTGCCATCTTTGAGGGGAGGTGAAACCTTGCGGAAAGTTCAGTAATTCGGTGGTGGGATGAACTTAGGTGGTTTGTTTGAAACTGTGAGGTGGTTTGTTTGAAGCTGTGAGGTGGTGGTTTGTTTGAAGATGTGAGGTGGTGTCTTGTTTGAACTGTGAGGTGGTGGCTTGTTGAAGCTGTGAGGTGGTTTTGGATGTGTTTAGAGGAACAGCTGTACTGATGTTTCAAGGATAAGAGTTAATGAGAAATTTGGTCTCAATAAGCTTCTTCCTGTCTTTTGTTATACTGGATTTATTTTTAATACCGCTATACAACAGAATCTCAGTTATCCTACATAAACCTGAGTAATTTGCCTCCGAAAGCAATCTTAATATAAATAAAAGTCATTGTGGCTATGTATGTGGGTATGTGGCTATGATCCACATCTTCTCCTAAACCAATGGACTGTTTTCAACAGAATTTTGCACACTTTTTAACAAGGAGAAGACATCTATGAACTTTTCAAAGTCCAAAAGTTAATTAAAAAGTCAGGTAATTAGTAATTAATCAAAACCGTTTTTCAGCAGTAGCTTAAGAGCAAATTGTTTCACAAAAAATATTTTTATACAATCGTAAAGTTCAAACTGTACCTTTCCAATGATATCAATTTAAATTTTGTGCAATTTTTCCTTCAATTTTTATTAATTTTTCAATTTAAAATATAATATAAAATATAATAATAAATATAATTTATTATAATATTTTAAATTTTTTTATTATTCAAAATTTAATTAATTAAATGATTGAATTGACGCAGACGATTTTGAATGAAATTTATAGATTCTCCGTTGTTAGGCAACGGTGAGACTTTGAACCACTGCCTTTTTTTTCCGATATTTCGATTTATTTCGTAAATATTTCTTTATCTATTTATTATTTTCGTGCAATTTTTTCTTTAATTTTAATATTTTTTTCAAAATTTATTATTTAATGGCTGATGCAGTATATTTTTACCATTCATTATTGAAACTCCCAGTAGTCTGCCTAAGTGTAGAGTTGGCTTAAACATTATACATCAAACTAAAAAAACATAAGTTTACATTTCAAAAATATTTAATTTTCAAGACTTATTTTGGTTTTATCAAGACTTTCAAGGAAGTACCTCACATTTTGTGTTACTTTGATATAATTTTATGAATTTGTAAACTTGGTTTAGAAACGACGGAGAGATCTTGATATAAATAAAAGACATTTTGACTATGTATGTGTGTGTATGTTCCACATCTCCTCTTAAAACGCTGAATCGATTCCAACTAAACTTTGCCCACTTATTATTTAAGGGGGCATACGACTCTTAAACCTTGAAAAAATTCGGGGAAACTGTGAAATTCGATAAATTATGTCTCTGAAACAATGCAATTTACAAACTCAATTTTTTTCTGGAAAAATATCTGTTCTTTCTCTTATAGTACACACATTTTCAAATCTTTATATTGGTATGTATTTTTTTGAGAGAGTAATAAATATGGGTATTATTTTTTGAGAAAAATGAGATAGTCACCTTGCGCGCATAATTACTTATAAAATATTTGTCTAAACACAATAGTTTGGGTATCGGAGTAATCCAAACAGTCTGTTTCAGAAATTGAACCTCAATTTATTAACATTTAAAATTTAGTTTCTATTTTATATACCAAATTAAAATAAAAATGTTAAAAATTGTTAACATTTTAACTTTTCTACCCTCTCCCTTAAAAAAAACCCCTTTCTTGGTAGAAAATATGCACAACAATGTGGTTCAATTTGTATAACATAGGAAAATACATATTCAGTAAAAATGCTGTGTAAAAATATTCAATAGTTCTTGAGATATCGTGCGAGCAATATAAAAACAACACATTTTGAAATATAGCGCTTTAAATATATGGCCATATTCAATGTTTACGTGGAATAGCTGATACATTTTCCTTCATAACTTTCATAATTATGGGTATTTTTTTTAACGCCGATTGTTTTGAATTGTCCAGAAAAAAAGGGGAATAATATATATATTTTTTTATAAAATAGAAAATTTTCGATGTTTAACAGTCGTATGTCTCCTTAAGGCAAGAGAAAGAATAAAATCTTAATATATTTTCTTAGTGAGCATGGACCATTCCCTTCATATCTACATAGATTTCATCTTTTGAGATCCCAAATCGTACCTGCAGCCAAATGGGTGATGCAGATCACTACACCTTTTTCTGCACTCTCACTAAAAACTTCCACTTGAATAAACCAGCAGAGGCAAATAGGGTCGCATGGTTTAATAATTTGGTAAATAATAAAGTAGCTATTGGGAAAATGACGGAGGCCTTTTTAATTAGCAAATCCATTTGTGATGTTCTTGGGGGTGAAAATTAATTTTTTTTCTCTTTCTCGGGGTGTCTTTCACAAAGACAAACATAGCTTGGAGTTTACTTTTGATATATTTTATGTCTTTTTTCCTTAATGCTTTCCTGCACGGCCATGGCCAGTGTAGGATGGGAGCTGTTGTGTTGTTTACTAATCCTCCCAGCTTTTATTTTACATACAGAGCAGAACACCACTTCGTGCCCCTGCGACTGTAACCTTTTGGTTATTTAAACAGTGTGGCGGACATGAAGTGGAAGAGACATCGGAAGACGCTCCTTAACTGTCTAGCAAATAATGGGGGCGGAGGCAGAGAGATGGAGAAGGTTACAAAAATACAAATCTAAAAATCTGGGATAATATACAAGAAACTAAGGAGAGTTTTTTGTATATTATCCAAGATTTTTAGATTTGTATTGTTGTAACCTTTTCCATCTCTCTGCCTCCGCCATTATTGGATTTTTTTTTTAAAACCGGCTTTTTAACTTAGGATTTTAAGGGTTTAGAGATTTTAAACTTAAGTATTATTCTTACATTTTTGGACTTTTAGCTTATATATATTAACATATATATATAAAAAAAAGGGAAAACATAATAGAAAAACAATAAAATAAAATAAAAAACATTCATCTCAAATTCAAAAGGATATGAAAAAACGAATTGAAAGTATATTCGAGTAAAGACAAAAATGCGAATAATAACAGATGGAAAATATATATATAAATATATCACATGCACAATGAATGCGCTAAAAGCTGCAATTCCAAAAGCGCTGTGGTAGATATATATATATATATATATATAACATATATTTTACCTAGTCTGCTTTTTACCACGTTTTTCGCTCTGTTTTGGTGTTTGTGTTTTATTTTGACCTACGGTAATTTGAGCACTTGTTTTATACTTGCGAAATTCTGACTCTGGGTCTTGACTACCTGCGGGGTTCATTTTTAATTAATGTGTCATTTGTGGTGGTTTGGGTCGATTTTACCTTCCTTTGTCTTTTATAGTATTTAAATTCTTTTATCTTATTCAGGACCTACCATTAAGTTGTGACTTATTTTTAACTTAGGGTTTTACAATTGACACTTTTTAAGAAATTTTTACTTGTTCCCTTTTCTTTATAATCAGATCTGATGGATATTTTGCTTCCTGGGTGTAAATTTAGTCTGGTCTGTCTGTCGTGCTGAAACTGGTAGGGATATAGAGTGGTAATGAGCGAGTTGCTGTGTGCTTGGGATTGAGGAATTTTGGTTTGCGTTTGTTTTGTTTCATACGTGTGTGTATGTTGTCTCTTTTGGAGTTCGTGAGTTTTTCTTCTTTTCGGAGCTGTTCTTGACTGTCTTTGTGTGTTTTATTCTCTGCGGAGTGATTTTTTGAAGCTATTTTAACTTTTAACATCCGGTGCTGTGTATTGCGTAATTGTATATTATTGTGTGTGTTTGTGGAATTTTGCTTTATTTGAATGTTCTGATTTATATAAATTTTGGTGTCCTATATGGTTTTGCTCCTGAGGGAGTTAAATTTTAGATGTTTTAATTGAACTATTAATGATTGTGGCATTGTTTTTATTTGCTGTTGATTTGGATTGGTCTCTCCCCAGCCACCCGTATTCGGCCTTACACCCTTTAGGGTAGGCCTGGTCGGTGTTTGTCTATCTATCTATCTGACCGGCAGGGCCGGCCCAAACAAAAGCGGGGCCTGGTTCAAAGTTGATTTGCAGGGCCTTGTAACAAAATTCGATTATTATTAAATTAACAAAATAATGATTTATTGCATTTTGGTAATTATTAAATTGCTCAGATTGGAAAAGGACGTAATTAATAAATGAATATAATTTATGCATAAGGAATATAAGAAATATAATTTTAGAAATAATTTTTGATAATTAAAATAATTTTTAAATTGAATATGACCAATGTGCAAACTTTAATGCTAAAATCGTTAAAAACATTACCCTACACGAAATCAATAATGAAGTTAATTTAATAATAGTTATTAAATAGTCAAAAATAATTATGAAAAGGCAAAAATTTAACCCTCCAGAAGTCGCACGTATGTATGAGGTACTTGTATCGTGCATAGTATTGTACATTTATATCGTGTTATTTTACAAAAATGAATGCAACTTATATTTATGTAATCTGTATTTAATAGCTCCATACTAAATAAAGATTATACAAATAAAAATTGCACTTAAATTTATAAAAGAACGATATAATACGAACACAAGTAATACGATGCACAATATAAGTATCTCCTACAATAAGCGTGACTGCTGGAAGATTAAATAATTCAAATATGCAATACTTAGTAGTGTAGTGTTATGTCTAGACAAATAATAGTTCGAATTATATTGGATTTCGATTAAACATGTACTTCTCTAGCTTTTTATGGAGGAAAATTTCATCAATTACTCCATCAAATCAATTTTATCATAAGTGTATTTTTCGATGCTAAGAAATGCAAGATCACTCAGGCCATCTCCCATGGTTGTTCAAGAAAATGACAAATTAATATCAGTTTACTAAATGAGCGTTTTCAGCTAGCAACAGACAATGAAATTGTTAAAAGTATCTGAAATGCATTTCTCAGATTTGGTAAAACATCCTCACCGTAAGAAAGTATACACTGCAAACATCTACAGCAATATTTGAACAAAAGAAATGTTAAATATTTTTTGTACACTTTTCGATTCAAGTATGAAAGCACACAATTTTTTGTGTGCTTCCATTATTGTAGAATGAGGACAGAAGTGTACTGAATATTCGATACTAAATACGAATTACTGTAAATATATTTCATAGAGAGAGAAAAGTATAAATTCAGATAAACTTATAAGTAACTTTAAATAATGTAGTGGTTGCTCAGTCATTGGGACTGAAGAGGATTCGATTAGTTGATGCAAGTGCAAATTAAAACATTTGACATTTACATTTTGAAACAGCTATTTGAATATGATAATTGAATACAAGCATTCCTTTTTAAATAAAAAAAATCATCATTTATTTTTTGTGAACACATGTTGTAGAAATGTGTGCTGTCTTCCTGCTTTTGTGAGGAAATATTAAAAACTGTTCAATTTGAAAACTTTCTGTGCTAAAATAAAAATTATAAAATAAGAAGATAGCTTCAATTAGAGTTTCAAAACATGAAAGTTCTAGAAACTTTAAATAGCTTTTAACCATGCAGTCAATTGAGAGAGAAAGTCCCTCTCGCCTTTTCAATTTTTCTGTCGATTTACGATTACAGTATTGAGATAAAATTTCATAACGTATGAATGAGATTTTCTTTTAAATTAGATTATGAAATGAATTCTGAAAATTTGAGCTCATTATTTTTTCATATTTAATAACAAATAGACCAAAAAGATATAACTGAAAAAAGATAATCACCTGATCACAAACTTATCCACAATTATGCACAACCTACTCTGTGTTTTGGTTTTAGGATATTTAAATTGAATCAATCTTCAAAATGCTTTTAAAAATATCAAAATGATTTTGACATGTAGTTTGTCAAAATAATAAAAATATTCCAAATAAGTAACATTTTACAGTAAAAATTGCACAATGTAAAAGAGTAGAAAACACCAATTGTCGTTCATTAATAAAAAATCTTTTATCTGAAATGTATTCAATAATAACAAATAGTAAAAATATTGTACTACAAAAACAAAGGGGAAGCTACATTGTTTTTAAATTGATAACCTATTATAATATTAAAATTTTCTTTTTGGAAATATAAAAAGAAATGTTGTTTATGAATAACTATAAAAAAGATATAAAAATAGCATACCTGAAATTTATCTGCAAGAACAAAAGCAGAATATTTTATTTTGCCATACGGCTGATATTCTGCGAGCGAACTATTCAAATGAAAATTAAGCTTCCGAGAAGACTCATTGTGTTGTCTGTAGTGTTTCACACAATCCAAATAATATTCCAGATTCAATATTTCAGATTCACTGCTATTGATTAAACTCTGAGAAATATATGTAACAGACTACCTTTCAACAAGTACCTACGATGAATTTATAGATGCTGGAAAACCACACTTAACAAGAAAAGAGAGAAACCCCTGTGACATGTGCTTCATCATCACTTAGAAATCCTACTGGGCACAAGAGAGATACACGTACTTAACATAGAGCTAGATAAGGAGAAGATGAGGAGGGGGCACCACAAAGTGTGTCCGCGATGGATTGATAGTGGGATAGATAGATTTAACAGAATACCTTTTAGCAAGTACCTAAGATGAATTCATAGATTCTGGAAAACCACACTTTTTACAAGAAAAACGAGAAACCCCTTTGACATATGTGGTTTATCATCGTTTAGCAATCCTGCTGGACACAAGGGGAACAGATGTGTTTAATTTAGAACTAGATAAAACATTCATCTAGAAGCGTCTCTTTAAGTTGTCCTGAGAAAAAATATATGTTGGCCATTAAGGAAAGAGATGTGGATCCCCACAGAAGTCCCTGGAGGAATGTATTGAATGTTATCACCTGAAACCGACTTAACCATTTCCAGAAGACGTCAGAACGTATAACTCGCAATCTCCTGTTTCTGCGATGTTTTACATGTATGTTCGGATAAAAACAAACAAATCGCAAAAAGATATTTTCATTTTGTAAAATCTCTCAGCGGCGCGGGACCCTTCAGAAGTGCGGGGCCTTGTGCGGTCGCACCGGTCGCACTCCCCTCCGGCCGGCCCTGCTGACCGGGATCATCTGACCGTCTCAAAACATCCCTTGTGTTGCTTCCAAACGTGACGTTACCGTAACAAATCTAAACTATTTAAATATTTGCATATCCAAGCTCTAATGCGAATTGAAACGTATTTCCGAATAAACTCACTAAAACGAAATAGATCATCTTTAATTTTCTATTGACTTATTGATCTTTTCTATATTTCGATTCATGTGATATACGTACTGATGCTGGATGTATTTTGACATACAGGGTTAGCCTAAATGATTCATCGGGTTTCAAAGGACTGTTTATTTACAAGTATACGACCTACAAAGACGGGTGATACACGAAAAGATACATACACTCACCAAGTTTCTGGTACATACTATAAATGACAAGGTGCAACTTTCACGTATTTGCATAGGAATGCACGCTGAACGCTTGTAACCGAAGAACACTTCGCTTATTCCAACACACAAAAACTCGTCTCCTGCATTGCCGCCATCTAATACAGTGCCGCTACAGGCCTGCCATCTAGCGAGAACTCGAGCCACGACACGGGCTTTTAAACTTGGGGAGTATATGTATCTTGTCATGTATCACCCGTCTTTGTAGGTCGTATACCTCTCAATACAAAGTGTTTTGAAACCCGATGAATCATTTAGGCTAACCCTGTATTATGTCATTGAAAATCGTTTCAATTGCCTTCTCTTTATGATAAAACTTGTAAAATTATTAAATTATTTCCAAATTTATCTTATAACGCTGATTCTGTATCCGAAAGTAAACTACCGTCATGTGATTTAATATAAGCTTCCTTTTCAGATTGAAGTAAATTATTTGGTTGGGTTGAATGTCTGTTTTTCTAATGATAAATAATGGAATATTTGTGTGAATCAATATATTTTAAAAAGTATGAAAACTTTGTCATCAGAATTTCTCATCCATGCATCCAAGTCCAAAACAATTGGTCATTACTGGAAGCACTTTTCTGTAAAAAGTGAACTCTTGCAGGTTTAAAGTTTATATTTTTTCTTCTTATTTAATAGGATTTCAGATGCGGTAACCAAAACTATCTCAGTTAGAATTTTTCGAACATGAAAATAAATTAGTTCAAGAATTATTGAAGACTGACCGATTCCTTTCTTGCGCATCAATTTATTTTTACGATATCGATTAAAGATATTGGCTTTTTAAACAAACTCATGCTGTCGAGCCAGAAAAATTTCGCCATACTACTTTTCTTATTGGACACCATTCATTAAAATATTGTTTGACAAAGATGAAAGTCATTAATTTCTTCTAATATTTATTCTCTCGTTGCGTTATTTTTGACTGAAATTACTCTTTCTTCGAAAATTTTCTCTTCTTGTTGCTAAACAGTTTCTTCACTTAGTAGGAAATTGTTGGGTGCCTTTCAAATAAGATACGTAAGAACTTTCCTATCTTGCTTTATTGAAAGTCATAATTAAATAAGTGAAGAAGGTATGTAGGACGGCTGGTCCACTAAGAAATAGAATCATACCGCAGTTACACAGCTGTCTGATTACATCACTTGGCTGGACTTTAAACAACACTCCATAGTAGAGTAGAGTAGAATACCATATATACTTGCTGTGACGTAAAACCCATCGTAGCCAGCTGACGTAGGAATTTGGAATGCTTAATTGTTGCCAACAGAAAGATTAGCTGGAAAAGATTTAATCCTTAAAAATTATATTAATGCATAATTTTTCCACTTTCCATGGGTCAATATATGGATCAATTTAGATGACAATGGGGATAATAAAGACTATTGGAGTTTCACTAAACAAATTTTTATAATTAATAACTTTTTATTGTTTCCTATAAAAGGAGTATAATGATTAATTGGATAATAATTAAAGCAATGCCAAATAAGAAAGACTTATATTTTTTAGTTTTCTTTTTAAAAAGATAATTATTCTCCTTTGAAAATACTCATTCATCCGAAAAGCCCGGAAGCTTGAAAGTCAAATTTCACATCTTGTAACTCTTAAGTACTCCACTCTTTGCTTCCAAACGAAACCAGGTTAGCACTCAATACGCTAAAAGCAATTCTTCTTTTTCTGTATTTTACCCATGTGAAACAGTTTATGTTAGACAATGACTCTTACGAAACAATTACCGGTTTTACAGGAAATTAGGTAGAATGGCCCATGATTTTATTAAGGAAGAGCTAAACAAAATGAACTCGTTGACAAAAATATCATCATCGCTATAGAAAAAATATGACTATGAAAAAATATCATAAAGTATGTCAGGATATTATTTTATTTCTCTTAAAATCTTCTTCAAACCGTTAAAAAGTTGAAGGAGATTCTAATATCTAGTCCGAAACTAGAAAAGCACCCGTCATGGTATGACGGGTGCAAATTGCCTCTTCATTCGAGAGATTTTCCGACGACCGAATTGACGTGTTTAAATAGATATATATGCGAGAGAAATGTTTAACATTGATTGAAAACAAAAAAAATGAACATGTGTTTTATGACAGGAAATACTTTTTTTTATTTACGTATGTCTTTATTCTAAACACCTCTCGGTGAACAACATTCCGTGTGAAGTATTTTCGTTGCTTAACAATTTTATTATAATTCAATAACCATGAAAATCTCAGCTTGTCAAACGAAAGTCAAAAGTTAAAATTTCGAAGGAATTCTGTTTCGAAATTCTAATCAAAACAACGCACTTCTCTGCTTGCCGAACGTTACCAAAATATATTATCAAATTATATCATCACGATTGCAAAAAATAATAAGATGCATCGTGGCGTCCAAACTATATCACGCGCAAGATATACCACTGACGTAATTTACTACTTCCTATTCAAAATCGGAAATTAATTTGAAATATATGATTAATATAATTTAAAATGTCTCGAGAACTATTGATCATAGCCAGATAAATTTTATATCAATCGATAGAGAATTTTATTTCAATATTTTAGAGCTATTAAATTTGAAATTAGAACGACAATTACGCCTTTAAATTTAAAATTACTGAAATTTAGGTTTTCTAACAATGAAGTAATGCTGTTTAACGTCTCGCAGTGCTATGGCGCGAGTTTTATTGTTAGTGACGTCAGAGCGCTACCGAGAGACAGATCTGGGCTATTATATTAGTAATATCTCAGCATGATAATGTTTTAGGCTTGATATCATTTTTAAAAATTTACTCTTAATTATATAGCCCGATAATGCGCCCGCAAAAAGTATATTCACTATCGATGCAATGCGCATGCGTATACGTTCAGTAACTGAAACAATGAAAAGTATTACTGTAAAATATACTTAATAATATTGTTAAAAATTTATTAAAATTAGAGGGAAAACTACACTGAAATAAAATTGGTATCACCAAAAAACTAATTTTTTGAATTTGAGAGATGTGTATAAATGGTTTCTGTACAATAATATGTTCCGAAGTTACTGAGGAAAAAGTTAAAATTTCGATTAATTCTTAATTAAATATCTAATCAAATTTTGAACCCCCCTTTTTGTAGTGAGTGCCTAGTACCAAGCAGGTAGCTGCCTGCCAAATGCAGTAATTCCAATACAATCGCCTGTAGAACGTTTGGAACGATTTTTTGCATTTTCAGATAGTATCAAACCTTTAAACATCATCATGTTAAAAATTTTAAGGTCTTCAGAATGCTTCTTATTTTACGTGTATTCCAGAAACACTCCTAAATGGATATGTTTTCACTCTTTTTTACTTTCTCGTATACGAAGTATACAAAGAGAAAGTATTGTAATCGTCAAAAAATTCGAACTCGAGATTTTGACGAATCTCCACGTTTTAGACCTCCCTGAGTCCGAAAAACACAATTTTGGAATCATGTCTGTTTGTCTGTCTATGTGTCTGTGAACACGATAACTATTAGAGATAAAGGGATGAAATTTGGTATGTGATCTTTAAACATAATTTGTAGGTTTCTATCAAATTTTGGGCAAAATCCGTCTATGGGAAGTCTGCCTGTCTGTCTGTCCGAGGTCATGCGAACATTATAACTCAAAAACTTGAATAGCTAGATGGATAAAATTTGGTACACGGTTTTATCGTCATGAATGTAGGTCCATATAAAATTTTGGGTCAAATCCGTCAAAGAGTTGACTGTCTGTCTGTATAATTTACTTTTGAAAAGAATCCGTATCTCTACGCGCATGCATACTGGAAGCAATCTTCTGTGCACGCGAAGGCTATGGAGCGAATTACGTCAGTTTGTGCTTGAGACGGCAAGAGTGGAAAATCGGTACGCATCTCTTTGAATTTGATTCTCTACCTAGATATTTTTCACTCACTATAATGAAAAACCTTCTGTTAGTTATAGGATTCTGGGTTACAGTAGGCTCGAATTTTTTTATCCACGCGGGGGGAGGGGAAACAGCATCTTTCTGGGGAAGTATACGAGAATGTTTAGGGGAGAACACTCCCGCTGGTTTCCACATGGTCTTAATCGGTTTCGCAGTTCAGTTAAATTAAAGGATTTTATATTTAATTATTAATGCTTTGAATTTGAATATTGCGTATATATTTGTGGTGTTCTATATCTTTTATTTCATCGTAGAATGTATTTAAAATTACATTTTTCACTTTTTAAAATTTATTAAGTTTAGATTGCTTAATTTAATAAATTAATTACTGCATTCTCATGATTTAAGTTAGGAAAAAATTTAATAAATAGATTTTAATCGAAAAATTTAAGTTTTTGAAATTAATTAATTTCAATCAAAACTTCAGTTCGCTTTAATTTGTGAAATAGATTTTTGGATTTTCTTTATATTCAGTTATATAGATTTTTCGCAACTGCAATTCAAAAATAAAAAAAAAAATCATACCGAGTAGAGTCAAGTAAAACAATATAAAATTAATAATTTGTTTGTCTTTTCGTACCGCTTTCTCGCTGTCTTAATTAATCTCATTACTAATTAAAAAATTCTTGCCTTTGACTTATTAATTTTAACAGCGTTTCAGTTTATATTTTGAAATAATTTTTGCGAAGATTAAGATTGTCGTAATTTTAAAACAATTCCGAATTGCTCAGTGTTTTATTGCGGGTTTTTTCAGTTTATTAAATTAAGGAAGATTATCACTTCGCCAAGAATGCGAGTTAAAAAATTATTTGGATAAGTTCCAGCACTGTTAGAAAGGATTACAGTTCGTAACTATTTCTCGAATATAATACAATTTTTTTTCAGAATCATCGTTGTAAATAAGTAACTTATCATACTTGAAATATATTACTGTAACAGTAAACAGAGGAAACAATTTAGTTAATTTTTTAAAATGAAGTTTAGTTTAAAATTTAGTTAAAATAATGAAGAGAGGCAGAATTTGCTCTTAGATCGACGTTTTTCTGTTGCTAATTAGCATTTTTATGGTTTATTGAAACTAACAAATTTTTCAGTAAGAATATATTTTATCACTACGGGTAACATAAAATTGTTTGTATTTCGTTTTCTTTCACTAAAAATTATTCAATTAATAATAATAATAAGTCGATATATTCATTTACCAGTACATAGAATAGTTATTTGTCCCCTTTTGTTTTTTTATTTTAAAAAAGCATTCGATGTCATATATTTCTGGAGAAGGGTGGAATTTGAAAGGCTACTCAACTTCATTATAGTTCAACAATGAGACAAAAAATAACTGTGTGTGTTTTTACCTCGTTTTTTCGTATCCTTCCGTATATGAAAATCACTTATAAATAAAAGAAGATTAAAGTTGATTGTTTGCAGCTAAATATTCTAGACTGTTCTATAATGAACATCTCCTAAAAGTAAGTGTGAAAATAACTTTTATCTGTGATGTGTTGTCACTTTAATTTTTAAATTTTGTTGTTTTGATATTTTTGACGATAATTTTAGACTTTATTATGAGAAGAAAACTATTTTTGTACAGTTTTAACGTTCAAAAAATTATCTTTTCAATGATGCTAGTTTGGTTGCATTGTTTCTTAAATTATTAGCTAACGGCAAAGCGGGTTACGTGTTAGTTTAGGCAAAGAAGAGAAGTTTGGTAAAAGTACCCAAATTTTAGCATTCAGATTTATTTCACGAGTAAATTGACATTAATTTTCCGTTGTCGCTCTCAGTCGCTTCGAGAGGGAGCTGAAATATATTATAGAGGAGAAACCCCGGGAATCCGAACCCCAGGAATCCGAAAAATCGGATAATCAGAACATCCTTTTTTAATTTTACTGAAAAATGAAGGAAAAATAACAATTACGAATCAGAAATAAAGCTAATTCTTACTCCTTCCTTAAAAGAAGTATTTGAATTGGTCTTTATGAATGAATACAGCACCTTAATTAGTAGAAACAAAATAGGATATCTTCTTTTTACCCTCAACCTGTTTGGCCCTGTACCGTGCGAATCACGCTAGCTCTTTCAGCACTCCTTCCCAGAGCACTCGAAGTCGATACTCTATTGCATTTGGTATATCAAGAGTATTTTACCGAATTTACCGGATAATCGGAGTTCCCTGGAATCCGAACAGAGGTGAGACCCAATTAGTTCGGATTCCCGAGGTTCTAATGCAGGGGTTCCCAAACTTCTTTTCCCTCGCGTAATCCTTGATTATTATTTTTGGTTTCGAGCACCCACCCGAATATCATATCCAACTCCTCCCCCAACCATTCATCTATGCAAAGAAGTCTTTATCAACAATGTTAAGGTTAGCTTAAAAGTGAAATGACTCGAATTAATAAGATTTGCACGACTTATTTTTGATTTCACACTTATTCCATTTTTACAATAGTATTAGTTCAACGCCAAAGCGAATGAAACCTGCATTGTTATTATTTCGTTTTAACTTATAAGGATAGCTAAAAATTACACTTCGTATTCATCAACTGTTTAAATATAATTATTAAATAGCAAGTATTCATTTGGAGAAACAAAATTATCTTTTTTAATTCCTTACCTTTTCTTGTTTCCGCCATTGACAACTTTGATTTCGCGTACCCCCAAATGGTCCTTCTAGTACCCCAAGGGTACGCGTACCACAGGTTGGGAAGCTCTGTTCTAATGCAATAAATTTCTGTACTTTTCCAAACTTCTCTTCTTTACCTAAACGGCCTTGCGGCACAGGTTTCCGGTTCTCATTCCTTTCATTGTAAAATCTCCACCCACTACTTCGCTCTTGCTCTGTGAGCAGATATCTGGTTACATCTATGTAACTGCTGTAACGTGCACGATGTCTTCTTCCTTTAATGCTTCCCAATCTTCTCCGGATGTGAACTTTATAATTGGTCGATTTGACTTGTTTCGTCACCATCGCGTTTTAGATGAAAACCAGGAAGAAGGATTACAAGATTTTGAACAGACGTTTGATCATATGGATATAATGATATTCCGAGAGGTGAGCAGGTATATCCAATGAAGAGGCAGCGTTGGAGAACGAAGAACAGTTTATTTTGACTTCAGACATACTTAGATAAAAGGTGGATTATTAAAATATATAAATCTTGCAATAATGATAAATCCACGATTGCCTTGCCGCCCATCTGCACCGCTTAGGCATTTCTACCGAAATTTTTTGCCCACTATGCGATTCTGGAGAAGTAATGGAAAGGGACCACCTGCTCCGATGTGGGGCTCTGCGAGGACTTACAGAGGTGTCGAGATATTGGGAAGCGAGAGCGCTCTTGGGGCAATGACTTTTGTCTTCTCTTTTTGTTACACGTTCTTTTGCAACCTTTGTTTTGCCATGCCATTGGAAATAAAAAAAATAATGATAAATCTCCTCCATGGCCATGAGGGAAATCTTACGCGCAAAGCCGCGCGTCCTGCAAGGAGAGAGTGACATCGTAAAAAGAGGGTGTTACAAACAAAAGGAAGTTTAAATAGTTTAGAAAGGGGAAAAGTACCGAACTCGAGGCTTTAGAAATATTGCGACTCTTGCGAGTCTAAGTTAAAATAGTACCTTTATCATAGGATTGAAGTAGAAGTAATGAGTTTATAATTAAAAATTGGGTGGCGTTAAAAAGATTTAATTCAAAGAAGGTTAACAATCTAAATCCCTACAACAGTGATTCCTGATCTGGTTTCCATAAGCTATAAAATCCACTCTTTTCTCGAGTGGACGTTGTTACCTAATTTTGATTGATAATGCATTAGAACCACAGATAAATGGAATATTTAATGGAATTAACACTTATAATCTTCATTTTATAGTTATAAAACCGCTATTTTGCCGCTAAACCAATCCCTCAAGGGGCAGCTCAAATATGGGAATGAAATGTTGTGAGGTGCCCTACTCACGTAAGTTGTCTTATTTTAATTGTCATCTTAAACGGCGTTATTTTCATTGTCATTTTGTTTGTTTTTTAATTTGTAAAATTACGTGTAATTTCAATGTTCATGTATGTCTTACATTTGAGTTATTTTGTAAAACATCAATGTTTTGAAAGTGAGTTCTCCAGAAGCAGCCGCCGAGAGAACGCGTACGATGATGGCTGACGCTAAACGCGAAAGCTATTCGCACCATTTGAAATGTTAAATTTGTGTTTTGAAAGAAGTTGTAAATAAATATGTGCCAGCTGATATGTGTATTGAAGTTCGAATAGTTTCGAACTTCAAAACACATATCCACTCATGAAATACCAACATCTTCAGTTGCCATACAAGTCGACAGGTTCTCGCTTTTCTGGAGGGTATAATAATGGTGTTATTGCTTTTATGGGACCATCAGTACTGATGAGAACGTCGTCGCATGCGCTTCTTGTAATTGTGTCTATTATGCGTCGGCAACAGATTCCGAATTTACTATTTGCGGCAGTCCAGTCGTCCAGTTTGCTCCGAGAGCTACGGATGGGTGGTGGTAATTCTCTATAGTTGCCACTAAGACAACGTCATCCCCCCCCCTGCTAGTTTCTACAGTGGATGCACATAAAATAAGAATCATTATTTGCTCCTACACTTAATCATAGTTTACTCTTAGAAAGTCCAACCCTCTTACATTTCTAAATATTTGTAATGTATGTATCCGACTACGTTCGGAGGTCGTTTTTTTAAATAATTGTATTTGAAGCAATATTTTGGTATTTTTATGTGACATTTATGTTAAAACTTAATAAATCATAGAAAAAAGTTAAATGAATTAAATATATTTTTAAATATTTGAAAAAACTTAGTTTTTTTGCACTAAATTTGAACTTTTTTTCAAGCACTCTCGTTCAAAAAGAAATGACGAGAATGATAAATTCTTTAGTATATATAATCTTTCAACTATTGGCTAGGTCCTGAAGCAAAAATTCTACAATGTCTCTTAAAACATTTAAATTATAAGAGTTTTAGTGTGAAATCATGTATTTTTAAAGAATTTTGGCCTTTTTCCAAACCTTAAAAGCTACATAACTTTTTAATGGAGCATTATTTCACTTATATTTTGGTTCATAACCTAGACAATATAATAAATAATATGTATGACAAATTTGAGACGAATATTTTAAGCTGAATTTTAGTCATCGTGTTTGAAAAATGAAAATTTTGCAAAAAAACACATTTCGAGAAAAATGAGTTTAAAGTTTATGTTTTTAATTTACAATGAGAAGAAAAAATAATTTTTCTTCAATACTCTCCAGTTTTGTAGGCTAGTCCTTATTTTTTGCCAGCTTAAAATTAATTTTTTAAAATTTTCAGATTGGAAATTTTTTTTAGTCGTTTTCTTGAGCCTTATGTGTCATTATCGTTTTCTATCATTCAGCCGCCATCGATAGATTTGAATATTGTTTTTCAGTCAAATAACTTTATAATGCCTATTAGTTGATCTAGAGATACTTTTAGTGATTGATATTGATCATAAGTACAATTTATGTACTTTTCCTACGTTTATTATTAAAAATTCCATCATTAACGGAAAATCAAGATACTGTAATGATTCGAAATTACCTAAATTTGCAACAATGTCTTAGAAAACAAAGAAATTCACACTGAAAATATTTCAAAATAATATCTGGTGTATGGAAAATAGTATAAAACAAAAATAAATAATAAAATTTAAATATCTTAGTATCCTAGTAAAAACAATGAAAAATGCTTCTTTATCGTATTATTTATTATTCCATTTTCAACTGTCAAGTTCTACTAAAATGTCTCTAATTTCACTTCTGATCATCAGATATCTAAAATAAAAACTGTTTTGAAAACTAAAAACAATAAGCTTTCAGATAAGACATTAAAAAAAAATTGTGATTTTTGGTCAAAAATGGGTTTTCAACGTAGGCGGATACCTTAAAACTACAAGGTTGATATGGAAGAAGATGCTTTATTAAGAACTCGACATCTAATCTCATCCTTTCCACTGCTAGTTTTCGAATGGATGCACG
>BGPR01006437.1:33632-66246 GCA_013235015.1 Araneus ventricosus
TTAAGAACTCAACATCTAATCTCATCCTTTCCACTGCTAGTTTTCGAGTGGATGCACATGAAAAACGTATCATTATTTGTCGCTACACTAAAATCATAGGTTACTCTTAGAAAGTTCAATGCTTCTATGTTTCTCAAACGTTTGTAATTTATTTAAACTACAAGGTTGATATGGAAGATGCTTTATTAAGAAATCAACATCTAATCTCATCCTTCCCGCTGATAGTTTTGGAATGGATGCACGTGGAAGAAGCTCCAATAATTGCTCCTACACTAAAATCATAGGTTACTCTTTAAAAGTTCAGTGGTCCTGCATTTCCGAAACATTTGTAATGCATTAAAACTACAAGGCTGACGCAGAAGAAGATGCTTTATTAAGAACTACACATCTAAGTACTGCTTAAGTACATAACTCAGTCTAATAGACCATAACGAGATAAATCCGATTTTGAAAGTTAATGCTGCAGCTTTTGCAAATGAGCGCGAGAGGTTCGGATATTAAAGGGGAACTCTAATGGCAAAGGCCAGAAGCATTCCATTTTGTATGGAATGCACGTAATCATTCGGGGCTCCATTAGAAGTGATGGCCACTTTGGGGCCGTTTAACGCCCACACGGTCCCACTAATGAAACTCGAGCCCCTGATTTACATTTAATGTTGGCAGACGATTGGGCGGCATGGGGCCGTGGAAGTCTTCATTCGGGTGCAGGGAACATTCCCTTGAAATTGCGCTTTTCTTGAATAATCAGAAGTGCGGCCTGAGTGCTCTGAGGATGGGCAGATCTGCCATTTGAGATATTTATGAGTTTGTGTTTGTGGCATTGTAGATGATTGTAGGTTGATTTTAATTTTCATTTATTTGGTATCTGCGGAAAGTTTTGCTTTTAGCTTGTCTTAGCATCTTTCTTGTAACGTTTAATGTAAATATAATGCGCAAAAAAGTATATTCAGCGAAAAGTATCATGGGAAAATATGCGGAATGCTCAAATCAACACCAAGCTATATTCAAGGATGTCAGTTCATGTGAATCACACGAAATGCATCGCATCTCGCAAAAGACTATGTCACAGTATTTGCTGCCTTGGACAACGTGCAATTAGATGACAAGCTCAGACACGTTTGTCACGTGATTGTGACATCAGTTGAATTTATTTTATTATCTTCCTATGGGCTTCAATCGCACTCTTTAAATAGAATATTAAGTATAAAAATGAAAGGGTTTTGTGTAATGCATGTTAACACTTTCTACTTACGTGTAAAAGAATAACTTTCTTTTCTGCATACAGTCCGGTACAAATGCTGTAACACTGGACCATGAGAGTTGCACTTTCTTAGCGTAGCTAATCTGTTGGGTTTGGAATCACCTTGTATATAGTTTTATCCTGTTGTATCGAGGCATGTGTGTTCGATTTATGATGATGACAGAGTTCTCCCACGGATATCAGTTGCTGCCGTATAACTAAGCAGGAATTCGCTTTCCCTGTGGGTATAGCAATGGTGGCGCTTGGGTCTCTCCATCAGTGATAGTACGTACCTCCTTCGGGAAGGGTCGGGCCGTGGCCAGGTGATTGGCTACTAGGACTCTGGCCTCAGTACTCCAGCTTTTGCGGGGGCTGTCATTCAGTTTTCCCGGGTGTTTCGGCGGGGCGGGGTGATCCATTTTTCTGATTGTGATGATGATAGAGAAGAGTGAGATCCCTACGGGGACGATATGTCTTATCTTCCAGTAACATGAAGAGAAGGAGTGGAAGGGACACTTTCCTGTTTCTTTATCAAATTATTTTATTTTTAAGAAAATCTGCTTATGAGCTATTATGTTCCATTATATGAACTAAAGAGTTCTAGACTTTAATATTGTGAGTCATTTTACCACTCTCATGCAAAATCTTAAATTACAAGTTGAATCGGATATTCTCGAAATTAATTGCATGAAATTTTAGGCAGTCCTCAGAGGTAATACGCATATTGCTTTTAAAAGCTGCTAATGAGTTATGTAATGTGCGTGAGATGCTTCTTTATTCTTAGCGTAAGTCGTTTAAAAACTCCAAAAATTTATCATTCATATAAAAAAAAAGTCTACAATTTAAACTACCATGTGCTAAATTCACAATGTGTTACCGAATAATTTCATATGTTACTCATTTTTTATCGTTCTTGATTGTGATATTAGTTTAAAACTAGTATAAATGTTACGGTCAATGTGGATAATCGATTATTATGCAGAATAACCGGAGATTATGCATAATAACCAAATAAAACTGTTCAAGTGGATAATTTATGAGAATTAATCACATTAACTGGCTATTATGAATAATTGGTCAGTTAATAATTTTCAACGGAGTAGCTTTCGGCTGCTCTAACATCCTCTAAAGTAGGACTTAAAATTTAAAAATTAATTTTAATTAAGTGTTTCTAAATAGAAATTTAAACTAAATTTGATTTATTTGGCGATTTTATATTTCCCCGATTACGTAATTGAACGGTTTTTATTGATTTATGAATTTAATAAAAATTGTTTTCGTGGAATTTTGTGAAGTCGCTTGTTCATATTTTGGAATTTTCTCATTATTCTATTCTCGTTTAAATTAAACTTCTCGTTAACTCTTTTTTGTTAATTCTAGAGCGTTTCTTCCCAATTGGAAATATTAGAACACCGTGTAAATTTATTAATTCTTTACTATTCCTTGTTCTGAAAAACATTTGCCGCTAGTAGCGAAGTTACTAGGGGCAAATGCTTTATATTTCTTTACATTAGTTGATATACCTGTCCTCTCCTCTTATTTTTCAATATTCTAACATTCAATGAGCAAGCGAAGCTACAATTTCCGGCTCCCGCTGCTAGTGAAGCCGTAGGGTGCTTTTTTTAAGTTAAAACAATCTGTCCGGTGCCCAATTCAGGTGACGCAGGCATTGGCGACAAAATGAAGGTTCTAGAAAATACAGGAATTTTCTCGCTATGTCTATTAGGAGCGAATTTAGTGTCAAATTACACTATAAACGTAGATTCCTTAAATTGAATGAGCTAGAGAAGCTACTAGGTTCCGGTTCCAGCTGTCAGCAAAGCCGTAGGCTGTTTTGTTTAAGTTGAAAAATCTGATAATTACATTGAACAAACTTCATTGGTAATTATTCATAATAACCGGTTAATGTGATAAATTCTCATAAATTATCCGCTTTTATCAGCTTTTATGCATAATAACCGAAAATCCACATTGACAGTAACATATATATGAGAGAATTTTTTGTAAACGAAAAATCGTCTACAGAAACATTTGATTTTAAACGTAACGAATTCTTTTTCTCGCATTGTTTATTCTTTTGCAAAATCTGTAGCATATTTTGCCAGACAGCGAATGTAATTTGTAATTTAATAACGCATTTTGTTGTTATTGTAAAACTTGAAACAATAGACAGTATATAAAAAAATTTATCAATCTGAAAATAAGAGATTTCCCTTTGATGAAGAAAAGAAGCATGCAATATAAAAATAAGTATTCTGTTGCATATCAACTGACGCTTATGAACTTGATTATTTTAAGTTTAAAAAGATGTCTGGTGAGTTACTGATTTAAAAAGCCTTTTTTTAATCAGCTTTTCAGATTCATTCTTTTCACGTGCTGTTTTTCATGCAAATCTGTATCATGTTTCATCAGACACCATTGTCTGAAAACAAGCCAGACATTGTCTCAGACTTTATTAAAATCTTCTGGGATTGCGAATGATTCTTGAATTTTGCTGATACCATTTTCTAATACTAAATATCGCTTATATCATATTCGCAGATATCTTTGAGAAAATTAATTCATAAGAGAATATTAATAGAAAGACAAATCAAAAGACGACATATTTTATTTATTTATTCATTGCAGATTTGTACTTAGAGCGGCAAGTGAATAGATCTGATTTCATGCGATTTATTCATAAAGACCTTTTGTTGATTTCTGATTATTACGGGTAATAAATGAACATTAAATTATAATAGGTATTAAATGAAAAATGGATATTTCTATTATTTAAATTTCTTTTCATACAAATAGAAATAGGGAATCCGTCTTATACGGAAATCGCATTTAAATTTGATAATGGCAATAAAACGCGTTGGATTGTGAATTTTATATATTCATTAAAACTGTATGAAATTATTTTATGGAAAAGGCGTACACAGTTCCTGGTATCAAAATATTAAGGAACGAATAGTAGTCCATAATACTGAAAGCTTATGAACGGTAGTTTTAAAAAATACAGAGAGCGACAAAAAAAATTTTAATAAAAAAAATGGCAAACTAATCAAATTGTCATTTCTTATTCGAAAATAATCTTATGTTTTCATTTCATCGACAGAAACATTTGCTGAAGTAGTTTGATTGCCGTTTTAAGTACTAATATTTAGAGTTGAATTGGCGTTTTAAATACTAATATTTTGAGTTGAATTGGCGTTTTAAATACTAATATTTTGAGTTGAATTGGCGTTTTAAATACTAATATTTTGAGTTGAATTGGCGTTTTAAGTACTAATATTTTGAGTTGAATTGGCGTTTTAAGTACTAATATTTTGAGTTGAATTGGCGTTTTAAATACTAATATTTTGAGTTTGATTAGCATTTTAAATACTAATATTTTGAGTAGAATTGGCGTTTTAAGTACTAATATTTTGAGTTGGATTGGCGTTTTGAGTACTAATATTTTGAGTTTGATTAGCGTTTTAAGTACTAATATTTTGAGTTGGATTGGCGTCTTAAGTTCTAATATTTTGAGTTCGATTGCCTTTTTAATGCATTATCAAAGTGGCATGATTTTTTCTTTGAAAAAAAAAGCAATCATAATCCAAGATTATGAGTAAGGGAGACAGGAGCAAGTTTGGTACAGGGGCGCGATTCCACAAAGCTTATATTTCACATACCGTTGGTCGGAAGGCGCCGTATGTCATTTCAAGAGAAGCGTCTCGGCCGCCATTAGGACACACGCCAGTTTGGAGTTTGTCTTGAGAGCGGACCTTGAAGGGGACAACGTTTACTGATTTTTTACCAGTTTAGTAAATTTTTACCCTAAGTAATTAGCTTTAATAGAGCTCGTACTAGTAGAACATTATAACTTGTTACGGATTACTCTCTGAGATGTCTCTTTTGTGGTTATTTTAAGTTACTTATTTAATTATTTTCCTTGTGAATAAAGCTTATATACTGAGTTATAACAAAAAAGAGACGGTGGGGCAAGTTTACACACATCACATGGGGCAGATCTACACACTGTGTAATAATATTCTGTTGGCCTCTTATTGCTAGTTTTTATTCATTGTATTATTTTTTTCAGTTTAAAAATGATTCGGAATTATAAAAAGAAAACTAAAAGAAATTAAAATATCCATCCATACGTGATGAAGATGGTAGTTGAAAATGTAAAAAGTGATCATCTCTGAGAAAGATAGCTGCGGTTTTTGAATTTAATTTCGAAACACTTTCCAACAACGGTAAAAAATTCAATGCCCCAGAAAAACCTGTAAATCCTTTGGGGGTCTATGGAATTGGAACCAGCACTTGCAGCAGAGTTTTTTTTTCTTAAGGAACACCTTGTTCTGAAAGAAAACTTGGGGAATGTTGAGCTTAAAAAGGAACAAAAAAACCAATAAAACTTTTGACTCTGATAAAGAGCATGGCGATGAAAATTGTCTGTGCATTTACTGTTTAAAACCATATGAAGATTCAAGGCCTGGCGAATAGTGGGTACAATGCACCGAATGTAAGAATTGGGCTCACTAGGACTATATTACCACAGGTAATTCAAAATTTTTTGTTTGCATAAATTGTGAAAACGATTTTTAAAAAGATGAAAATTTACCATAATTAATGTTTGTAATCTATTATGTACTTTTTGAAATAAATTAGGTTTCTTTGGATTTATTTTATTGTATTTTAATCACATTAAGCCTATATTTAATCGTTTTCAGAGGTGTGTAAACGTGCTCCAGGCATTGTGTAATCTTGCCCCGGTCACGGGGCAAATTTACACAGGTGACATCATGATAAAGAAAATAATATAATTATAAAAATATAATAGTTGAAGGTACTTAAAATTATGCATCAGATGTCTGAAAGCCTAGCTAATGAATTAGCAATGAGAACAAGAAAATTATTGCAATGAATAAAAATAGAAAAATAAAAGTTTAAAAAGTATGTAAATCTGCCCCGGTCTCCCCTATTTTTGCAAATTTTTCAGTAGCTGCTGTCCGGAAACTATAATCTACCTTCACAAAAACTTAAAAGCTTATAATTAAAGTAGTAGGCCACTATTAGCTAATACCTCAAGATCCACAAGTAAAATAAGACTCAAAACTTCAGATGTATGCAACTTCAATGCAATGTTTTTACCTTCGGGGCTCGACTTAAGAACATGGTGCGGTCCGCCAAGTTGAATTTTTTCCCCTTCGCCAAATTGATTTCTCGCCAAATGTGGTAATCTTCTTCATTTTGTTGGCAACCCTAAAACTTTGCCAGAATTTCTGATTTGTGCCAGAATTTGAGAAAATTCATGCTAAAATTCATACATTTTTATGAACTATTGGCAATTTTATGTACTATTTCCAATTTTATGTACTATTTACATTTTTTGCCATGGCTTTCATTAGAATCGCCGCCATCTTGAAACCATCCAAGATGGCGGATATTTGGCGACTTTTTGGATGGTTGGCGCAATTTCCCAGTTTGGCGAGAAACCGCACCATGTTCTTAAGTCTTACCATATTCGGTAACCAAGTCACCGATCATTTGGGACAAATAAGAGTTATATGTACGGGATTAATCTTTTTCTCCTGAGGAAGATGTTCAAAGTTTCAATGAAATTCGCTTCGAGTTCTCTTTTGCTGCATTATAGCTTATTAAAAATGCTGAATTATCAAATTCGACTCAACATTAAGGGGAGTTGGAACCCTAAGTCCGTTAACCCTAACCTTGTTACTTCGATGTACCTTTTCTCGAAATCTGTCATAGATTCATGTTTGAAATTTTTTATATAAGTCAAGTACACCTTTCTCATTATATTAAAATGAGCTTTTTAAAAAAAAAAAACTATAAACTTTATTTTTTACAATTTTTTTGTGTCAAAATAGGGTAAAATTTCACTATGCCTAATTAAATATTTCGTGAATTTATAAAAAATTAAAAATGAACCAAAAGCTCATTTCAGTATAATGAGAAAGGTGTACTTAACTTCTATAAAAAATTTCAAACTTCTATCTATAACAGATTTTGAGAAAAGGTACATCGAAATTGCCAATTTCACATTTTTTATTCCGACACAAAAAACTTTGTAAAAAATAAGTTTTTGATTTTTTTTAAAAAATCATTTCAGTATAATGAGAAAGATATACTTTACTTGTATAAAAAATGTCAAACATGAATGTATAGCAGATTTTGAGAAAAGGTACATCAAAGTAACAGGGTTAACGGACTTAGGGTTCCAACTCCCCTTAAATTTTATTTAAACAGGAATTCCCCTTTCCATATGCTGCATTTTTACTACTCCGAGACTTCTGTCCCTTCATGTTCCGCTTCTGCTGCTGTAGAAACGCGTCTTTTTCGCGTTCCATATAACAATGGTCATGTGCGATCTTGGAAATTACTTCGATAAACATAGTAGAATATCCGAACTGTATGGTTAAACAGAGTCATTTGCAAACGAATTCAAGATGATTTCAATAGCTCAACTGAGAAAGGAGCCTCTTTAGAAATCTACATGTGCAGTCGAAACTCCCTATATCGAACTTTTTTCAGAAATATTGTATTTTCCGTTAGAAAAACTCTTTCTGTATATCGATTAAAATTTCTATTTACCGACCCAAACTTCTCGCATTAAAAGTTATGTATCCTATTGCAGTCAAAAGGCACCCATGGATTTTGTTTAGGAGAAGGAATGCGAATTAAAAAAGTATCTGTTCCACCGATTCTTGCTGCAGTAGAAATTCACAGGAAGACCGGAAGGTTGTTTATGAAAATGCGATAAACACTTTTCAATGAGTCGTATGTTATTCGTAACTTCTGTTCTAAAATCCCTTTCCTAAAAGAGAGAGAGAGAGATTTTCATTTTAAATTCGGTTTATCTTTAAATCTTTGATAATATGAATATGGCCCCAAAACGGAAATCTTCATGCGCGAAAGAGAAATTCAGTTTAGTAACACGTAGCAAGAAATAGGCAATTTCGGCAAGTATGGTCGAAACAATTTTGAAAATTCGTGATTCGGTTATTAAAACCTTTGAAAGTATTTGAGGAGATCGTTTTAGAACATTGTAAGTAAATTTACAAATTGCACGCATATTTCTACGTTTTTTAAAATAAAATTTTACTCATAGTTTAATTTTCTTTTAACTATTTAAACAACAACATTTTATTTCAAACTTTATGATTATTTTTTTTCTTTTTAAATTTCATTGCTTTTATTTGAGCTTCAAACCTAAAAAATTAACCATGGTTTATTGCATTTAGTACAAAAATAGATGGCGCTGCCATCGCCAGTGACGTCAGAGTATCAAGCTGCCGAGTACCTGTAGATGGCGCTGCCATCGCCAGTGACGTCAGTGTATCAAGCTGCCGAGAACAGTAGAGACGACGACGCGGTACGAGACATATGAACGACGTTGGTTTTTGGTTTTCTCAAGACGAGAAGAAACGACGATGTACGATGCAAATGAGTGCCATCCTTATCATATGACGGACTACAACTACTTTAATTGTACATAGCTGTGAATATTACTCAGCGTAACTTCTTTATAACAATATAGCCATTTAGATTGATGATCTGGAATCCAACACTATTCATGGAACCCAACATTAAGCCTGCCTGATGACCGCCTACAGTATTTTCAGAATTATTTTAATATTGATTAACTGAATTTCCAAAGTTCATGTCTACATCATGGAAATTTCTTAGTTTCACTGTCACGCATTAAAATAACCCAAGTAGTTAAAAAGATATGAAAAAAAAATTGATCAAATTGAGAATGTGGTTTCTATTCTAGTGATCAAACAGAAAAAAAGTGGGATTGGAGTGTGAGACAGACAGAGATAAAAAAAAAGTGCCAGGGCAACCTTAAAAACAGCAGAGCAAAGGTCTCAACTTAAACTCATAAAAAGGATATGAGAAAGTGTGTCGGGAAGTCTTGAGTACATCACGTTTCTTAACTGAGAACCGCGCTGCTAATGGCCGGACTCTTATCATTATAGCTGTTCTTTCCGAAAAGCGGAAGAAAAAAATCTACTCGAATTACGAGGGATGTGAAATGAAGAAAGCAAGAAATCTAATTCTGTTTTGTACTCGCATCATCAATGTGATTAGGAAAGAGTGGGAAACGTTTTTTCGTAGTGTTGGAACGATCGCGATACCTTTAATGGGCCTGTATAAAGTTCTTTGCTAAATATAGGAACATTTATTTTGTTTAACAGAACGTTAAATCATTGGTTGATTGTGGATTGATTGATGGGTTTGTTGGAATAACGACCGTTTCGAAGCATCATGATGACTATTGCCGACTGATCTCGTAGTTTTAAATCGTGGTTCAGTGCCGAGGACGATGACTGGGTCAGCAAATTCTCCATCCTCTAAGTTTCCGCACTACATCAACAGAAGAAGAAGAAGAAGAACACAGTGGGATCATCAATTGTTGTTGTTGTTGATGATGATCCCCGAAGATCAGCAGAGCTATATCAGGTCCATGAGCCTGTGCACCCTAAAGAAATCCAAAGCCAATAGAGGATTAGAAACAAGATCCTGTTTGGAAAGCCCCAGGCATGCAAGAATATGATCAGGTGTGGCCTGTTCTGCAGTACATTTTGGGCAGATCTCAAAACACTTAGAACTATCAGAGAAAGTCAAACTTCTGGTATGCCCACTAAGGAAGCGAGTAAGAGTTGTTGGTGCTCCAGGCTTTGACCACAGAAGCTGCCCTTTTTCCCCATCCATGAGTGATTCACCAATTGTATTCATCACATGTGAGAGAAGATTCCCGCATGAACGAGCAATGGTTATACATTACTACTAGCTTCCAGCAAACAACAAACATTTTATTTACAAAATTTACAACTGGCCAACATACATTGTAGAATCAACATATTTGAAGAAACAGAAGCAGTTCTTGCTGAAGAATAACTCAATATGAATAAAACTTCGTTCAATCGCCGGCAAACTGGAATAGCCGATGGTGACATTTCTCAAATTGCTGCAGAAGGACATTTTACTCCCGAGGAAAGAGTTCACATGCGTAACGGGCATGTACACGGTGGGTATAGGTCTCAATAGATCAGGAACCTCTGATCTCCGAGCCCGACAGCATTATCAAGCGGCGTCAACTTAAATACCATGACACAGCGGTTCCCAACCTATGGGCCACGACCCACTTGTGGGCCTTGGATAGTCTATTTATGGGCCGCGGAACGCTAGTCAAGAGTCGTAACTCATGTTTTGCTTTATAAACAATAATTTTTTAATCCTATGTGTATATAACATAAAAGGAAACAAATATAAAATTTTGAAATTTTTTATGCCTCCTTTTTTGTCTAGAAATGTCTTTTTTGGTTTGCTGTTGGTGCTTTTTGGGGAAATAACGACTTATTTTAACGTTTATTCGTTAGCAGAATAAAGCACTATGAATATAAGTGGGAAGCCTCCCCTCATGAAGAGCAGTTGACTATAATATTCTTTCCATTATTTTATATTTTCCAATTTTTCGTTTTATCTTGTTTTTTTCGTTGTTCTCTCTCTCTCACACACACATACACACGTGTGTATGCGTTGTACTTGTATATTATACTTCGTGGGTCTCAAAATATTTTTTATACAGCTGGTGGTCCTCACAACCAAAAAGATTGGGAACCGCTGCCATAACAGAATCGACTCTGTGGATGGAGCATTTATAAATGAATTTCTGAATGATCTTAAGCAATATGCGACGGCAAAGCCACGTTCACATTGGGATATTCATTGAAGCAGCAGGAAGACACGTTCACGTTGGGATATTCATTGAAGCAGCAGGAAGACACGTTCACATTGGGATATTCATTGAAGCAGCAGGAAGCAACGTGATCTCCTGGACATCATGGTGTCAATCCAACTAGTAAGGCACAACCATACACTAGGTGATTGGAAGTATTAAAAGGTACTTAATTTCGATGGGATCCTGTGGGTTTGAACTGCACCCAGTTATTGCCCCAGTGTGAAACCGATTTAATACGGAATAAATTTAATTAAAAAAACATTTTTTAAACACACGTTTATTAGTGTACTACAAAGTAGAGTATTTTTTTAATTTTAATTATTTTCTGCTTTTAATTCTATAATTTATAATTCAATATTATAAATATATACAGATTATGGATTCTTGAAAACAATTTTTCTGAAATTAATTACCAGGTGGAGCCACAAGTATGGAATGAAAATTTAATTGAATTAACCGATTGACTAATAATTAAGTTCTAAAAACATTAAAATAGTACATTATCATGGAGAATCCATAAGTATGCAGAATTTCAAAAACCTAGCACGCAAGGAAGTGAGCAAAAAATCAATTATAAAATTTCATCTCTACAAAACATGAAACAAGTCAAATTAAATACAAGTTCATAAAAATGACTTAAATATTGTTAGCTCAAATGCCTTTCATGATTTTTGATATCTGCTTAAAAAAAGGGTAATGTAAGTTTTGCAAATTCAACGCTATTTTCTAGAAATTCCAGACGATCAAATAATTTGGTAATTTATTAATTTCTATCTTCTCGAGAACGATATATTTTTCGTAATCTATAAAAAAAACTGTCAAAATCTTCTCAAAGGTACTTTGTTTGAAACTTCATAATGTATTGAAGATAAAAACAGAAATATTCTTTTTAAAGACGAACAAACGCGGAAATCTTTTTTATGAACATAATGGCGATGAACCAAGCAGAACTTTTCTGCCTCACCTTTGGAAATAATTTGACGGAGGCTTCTTTTTCACACACTCTGAAGTGTGAGGGGAAAAAACCCGAAGAGGTAAAAAACACAGAGGAAAAAGAAAGAACAGAAAGATAATATTGTTTCGATTCCAGAAAACAAACAACAGCATCGTCAAAAACAAGCGAGTGGAATGTGTCAAAAAACAGATTGCCAAGAAAAAACTGGAGGATAAAAAATCAAATGGAGGGGTAACCTTCAAAAGACCAGAGTAAAGGTCCCAACCAAAACCCATAAAAGAATATGAGGAAGTGGTCGGTGGAGTCTCCAGTACGTCACGTACCTTAACTGAGAACCGCGTTGCTAATGGCTGGAGTCGGTTATCATTCGAGTCGTTCTTTCCGAAATGCGAAAAAAAAAAAAAAAAAAACGACTCGAATGAGAAAAAAAAAATACCGACGACGGTAAGAAGTCTAATTTTATTTTGTACTTGGATCATCAATGTGATTAGGGAATAGTAAATGGTGGTCATAAATCAAATGGGTTTGTTTAAAACTTCTTTGCTAAATATAGGCACTGTTAAATTGATTATATAAAAACAATATTGTAAAGTTAATCTAAAAATTACAACCGTGTGATCTTTCTAGTTTAAAAATTTATTATGAGTTTAGGAAGCCGTTTTAATACTTTTAAAATTAGGGGCACAATTTTTTTATTTAAGATTTAAAAGTGTACTCCTCCTCTCCATCGTCCTCTCGTGGTTATCGTAACTGATGAATTTTTTAAATCAGTAATTAAATTTTTTCTACCTGGTAGATTTTATATACCTATGGACGAGTTTTCTGTATTGTTTATTTTGGATTCACAGACCGTTTTCCGGTAACCCTCCGATTTATGCAATCGCCAAATCCGTTTGGATACTGCATCAACCGCCAAGTTCGAGCCAGTTCTTTCTTTACGACTCAAAGCGTTCAATTCTGTGTTATTTGAGACTTCGAGTTCGTTTTATCCTTTTTTATTTAAAACGACAAAAAAATCCGGCTAAATTCCAAATGGAAAGGTTGTATCTAGCTAAATCGTTTGATTAAAATTTTAACCGGCAGTTTTTATCAAAATCTTTCGGTTAAAAATTTAGCCGCCAAACAAGCCTTACAAGTTGCCAAAAAGAGAGACAAAGAACAATTATGGCAGCCTATCCACAAAACCACGTTCTTCTTTTAAGTAAACATTGAGAGCTAGAGCAATAGGAACATCAAATTTAATATTTTCAAAGTATTCTTAATCCATAACTTTCAAAAACATTAATTAACATCTTTATAGAGAGTGTCGAAATTTTGAAGATTCCTACTGACGAAGCATTACACCTAAAGTCGGTCGGTATAGCGGAAGTTCTTCATTTCCCCATTAAACAAAACAGAAAACTCGTCTATGACTATAATGTAACTTCACTTGACTCTTGTCATTTCTCCACTCATTATGTAACTGTGCCTTTAGAATGTTAAAACATCATGAAAGAAATTTTGAAAAAAGAATTGACTCGTGCGGTTTCTGCAATCAACGTTTCAACTGAACATTGTTAAACCTGTTCAGAACAAAGGAAGGACAAAGCCTGTGATACGCAAACGATTTTTAAACGCTTTTAATTTGCTAAACTTTTATCATTTTTGTAAAGATGGAATTCTGTAATCAATTTTTCTCTCGCTTCCTGATGTGGAAGAATTCTGAAATTTTCTACACTCGTGCGTCACTGATGACAATAAAAAATCTTTTATATTTTCGCAACTTAATTATTAATTAATGGATCAATTTTAATTAAATTTCGTTTTAATTTGGGTTGGCGATGATGATACAAAACTTTCGTATTTTCACAACTTAATTATCAGTTTTCAGATCAATTTTCATTAAATCTTGGCGCCATTTGATAGCGAAATCGAGAAAAAACTGATTATAAGATTCCATAACATTTTTAATAATAAATTATGAAAAATATTAACCCCTTAACTGGTTTGCCCGTACGCCGTATCGATTTATCGCAATTTTAAACTTATAAACTGAAACAAAGCCACTCACAGACATTATAATTCGATATAAAAATTAAATGGAATCCATAAATATTCCAACTGTCCTTTAGGTTCTCGATTGAATTAAAATGGCAACGCATTCTCTAAGTCGAAGATGTCATCTCTTTAAATAATTGAGAAAACAAAACAGTTAAGCGTTAAAGAATAAAAAAAGTATAAAATAATTATTAATAGTATAAAAATACGCTTTCGTTAGTTATTAAAAAGTTGAAAATAAATCTATTATATAGAAAATATATCTATTTATGTGTATGCGAAAAGGATAACTCAAAATTGGAACGATCTAGATACATGAAACTTGGTATGAAGCCTTGATGCCAAAAGCTTACATCGATATCAAAGTTTGGGCCCAATCGTTCGAAAGGAAGATGTCCAAAATGCACCTCAGTTCTCTTTACTAAACACTGGTTCACACAAAACCAGAACAATTACAGAAGTAATTAGAAAAAAAACATTTAAACCTAAATATAGTTTATGACAGTGCATCTAACTTCTAAGAAGTAATTTTTGTTTAAAACTATAAAACTATATAGTATACACATGACCGACAAAATAAATAATTCTTTCGGCTGCAATAAAAGATATTAGATCTAAATATAAGATACTAGCCATATACCCCATTTTTCCTTTCGGACGTTGAGCTTTTACTGTTTTTTAAAAAGCGAGCATCAAACGAAATGGCTTTAGAAATAACATCCCTGGTATCATACTAAAAAGGGAATCTATCATTATTTTTTCTCCAAACAAGATTTGAAAAAGGGCACACACAGCTAGGTTTCTTGGAACGATTAAATTGAATAAAAGAAGCTGTATTTATGTGCTTTCTTTTTCTACCTGTCTTTCAATGATAAATTGCAGATGGGTTTTGATACGCAAAAATGACCAGTTCCGAGTGCTGTGCGAAATATATGGGGATATTCTAAAGTTAAAAATTGAAAAAAAATCACTGAAGAAATCCAGACGTGCTTACTGGAAAAAATAATTCGTATTTTACGGAAGAAAGTTGAAAAGGATTAATTAATGTTTTCTATTAAATTTGTGCCCTTTTTCTACAGTTTATATTAAACACTCCAAGTTTTGAAATTCTCTAAATGTGAAAAAAATCATTATTAATCAATAGAATGTTATTTTTTTTAAAAAAAAAAGTGGTTTTATTGATGAACTAAAAAGCAGAAAATTATCTTTCATAAAATGTCATAAACAAACATAAGGTAAGGCGCTGATAGAAATTCTATAAATGAATTTTAATAATTCACTTATTCAGATTTTTATAAAGTGACTTGAGATTTAATGATTGCTTAGAACTTTTTTCTTACGCTATTCCTTATGGTTTAATTTCCGTATAGTATTTTCATCGGCGACTCACACTTTTACGAATTTGTTTTTATCTCCAGCCTTTTAATAATTTTTTTTTCTACTTTTTCGTACACTAACCAAGTGCGATTTTCTTTAAAAAAACATTTTTTTAATTTTTATCATTTTCTAATGCTTAGTCTTTAATATATTAGATTTTAGATTATTACAAATATCATGAAATATTACGGTAAATTTTTTCTCAGATTCACTACCAGATATGCCTCTCAAATGAAACGAAAATTTATCTTAACTAAATTGAAACTAGAATTAATCTTAATAGTAATTGATAATTAAGTTATGAAAATATTAATATATCGTATCATCATTCAGGTTTTTTTAGGGGGCCCATTTTTGTGAAATTTTTTTTATCATTTAAAACCTTCAATTTTAGCAGTCATATTTCTATATTTTACGTTTAATATAAAAAGTGTTTCATTGAACCAAATATATTAGTTTTGTGAAGGGGCCGTTTTTATGAATTTGAATTTTGTGAAGGGGACTTTTTTCATGAAGTGGAATTTTATGAAGGGGCCACAAAACTGCCCCAATTTTTGCCTGGATCGACCCATGTCATTGGAAACACAGAACTGAACAAACTTTCATAATTCGAGCACATCAAGTAGTGACTAAAAAATTGATTACGAAGTTTTGTCTTTACAAATATGAAATTAGTCAAGTTAAATAAAAGAGTGTGTAGCGGTTACAATTCACTGCCTTCTCCTTTTTATAGTAGATGGCGCTACTAGAGCCATCCGGGTTTTTCCCATGATGCCTCTCTGTGTACTTGTCTTGTAATGTTGTTCTCTGTCTTGCACCTTTTAATGTACTGTGTCGAGGAACTTAGCCATCCAATAAAAATGGTTCCTGAAATTGAATTAATTCTTCAACAGCGGCATTCCATATAAACACGAGTCTCGTCCCTCTACAAGTGTAAAATAACAAATTTATTTTCTCATAAAAATAAATTCTTTCTGTGCTATAAAATTTCATTATACATTAATTTTCAATTCCCATTGAACGAGTGGTCAAAAAGCTGATTTGTCTACTTCCCGTTCACACAAAGCTAGCTTATGAGGTTAATATTTGGGAAATACAAAACAGTTACAGCAGAATCCCGGGAATCCGAACTAATTGGGTCTGACATTTGTCCGGATTCCGGGAGATTCGGATTATCCGGGAAATTCAGTAAAGTACTCATGATATACCAAATGCAGTGGGTGTTCTGTGAAGGCGTTCGGAAAGAGCACGTTGGCAAACAAGTTGAGGGTAAAAAGAAGATATCCGAGTGTTTGTTTCTTCCAATTAAGGTGCTTTATTCATCCTTAAAGACCAATTCGAATACTCCTTTTAAGTTAGGAATAAACATTAGCTTTGTTTCTGATTCATAATTGTTATTTTCTCTTCATTTTTGAGTAAAAATTTTCAGAAAATTGAAAAAAGATGTTCGGATTATCCGAGATTTCGAATTTCCGGGTTCTACTGTATTAAAATACGAGAGTTGGAAATTTAATAGTGACAACCATATAATTACAGCTGATGCAACACAGGTTCTTGCCGGAAACGTTTGTATTTCTTCGACGTAGTTAATAAATTGTGTACAACCTGTTACCAGGGGAGCCGTAGAATATCTGAAGCAATGATAGTTTTCGTTGATGGTTCCGATGGAACGGTCTATCGCTTTCAGAATATCTGGTAGAGTTCGGTTTCGAATGCCACGGTTTCACATGTTTCTTCATATCTAGAATTAAATAATTTCTGCATTTCGTTTAAGTGCTGAGGCGTCCATCGCGAAGCAGTTTTTCTCACGCCCAGGTGTTCCTTCAAAACGTGCGGCACATTAGTATGGTGCATCGTTACTGCATGGCTTTAGTAGAGATGGGAAAAAACTTACGGTTTTAAGCGAAAACCGAATTTTTTGTTTCGGTAACGGATTTTTTCGGTTATTTTTGTCCCGGTTATAACCGGTTATTTTTTTAAATCCAATAACCGGGTAAACAAAACCGGATCGGAAGAAAGGCTCAATTTTAGGTTATATTTAAACTAACATTTACCCAGTTATGAAGCTTTGAATTTCGTAATCTTAGGCTAATCAACGACAACCACTTCCTCGAGGCGTCTTTTGGTTGGCGGATTACCGAAAGAGTCTTTATGGACAGATAAATAATGTCCAATGGATTGATTTCCTGTGAGAACAATATTAATAAAAAAAAATTCTATAAACGACGTTTTTTTATAACCCCCCCCCGAAAACTGGTTATTTCAAGAACCAGTTATTTTGAGCGGTTATAACAGCCAGGTAAAACCGGAGGCGAACAAAACATGAATAACTGAAAATCGGTTATTTTGGAAATAACCGCCATCCCTAGGCTTTAGACCGAGGACAGAAAACAACCTCACAACGTTTTCCTATGCATCACATAATCTACGCGTAGACTTAAGTTAGACCAAAATTTTAGACTATATTCGTCAGCGGGTGTCTGTCTGTCCGTGTGTATGTGAACAGGATAACTTAAAAACCCAACAAGCTAGATAGATTGAATTTTTCTGCGTAATCTTGAGCGAAAATTTTAAATATATATCCAACTTTTGACCCTATTGCTCAACGGAAAGATATCCGAAAGGCATATCAAGTATTACATTAAGCAAAAGTCGAAGGAAGAACGCCCAAGCTGTCTTAGCGACGAATAGCAAGCAGACAAAGAAAAAATTTACAACAACAACAAAAATTCAAGATGGCAATGTTTTATTTACTTATGTCTTTAAGAAGCATTAATTAATGCAGCTAACATACAGCTTTCACTTACTTTGAAACAAAGCGCACAGCAGTTGATTTATGAATATTTATACCAAAGGAAAAAAAAACCATTACAATTTCATCTTATTTAGGAAGACGGCAACAACATGTATGTTACTGAACTCTCACATCTGGGACAAAAAAATTCTTTTCTTAATTATTCTAATTAAAGAGACATCAATTTTCGAGCTTTTTATGGCGCTAATTAGCTTCATTTGTCTCAGTTTCGCCACTGGAGATTGCGAAAAGTGACGAAATTTCAAAGGTTATAGTGAAATCATAAACAGTTAAACACAAGGAAAAAGAAATACATTTGAATATTTTTATTTCATTATAAATGAAAGCTGAAAAAGGTTTGCGTTTAATTATTGTCAGCATATTTTAGTTATGAGTTGCTTTGTCGTGGGAAAAGTGTGCGATAAAACTAAAGGAAAAGACAAGGAGAAATGAATGACAAATGAGATAAAGATGTTCAATTTGCAGATATTTGGAGGGTTCAGAGCTGCAGTGAACCAAATCCATTCGATTCATATATGAGGAAACAGATCTCGAAGCTGATTTGCTGCATGCAAAATAACAATCGTTCTTGATGCCTGGTGTGGGTACAAACTGAACTACGGACTTGAATCATGTGCTGCACAGATAATGTAACATTTCTACACTTCTATGGCAATGTTAGTGCAAAATGGGCAAATCATAGACTTGTGTCACTTTAACCCCGAACCCTCCATTTATTAACACGTTCACGCCGGTATGTACCACCGGTGGCTAGCACTGATATGTCCCATCAGGTGGTGCGTACCACCGGCGGCTCGCACTGATATGTCCCATCAGGTGGTGCGTACCACCGGCGGCTCGCACTGATATGTCCCATCAGGTGGTGCGTACCACCAGTGGTTCGCACTGATATGTCCTATCAGGTGGCGCGTACCCCCGGTGGCTCGCACTGATATGCCACGTCAGGTGGCGCGTCCCACCGGTGGCTAGCACTGAGATGTCCCATAAGGCGGTGCGTACACCGGTGGCTCGCACTGAGATGTCCCATAAGGCGGCGCGTACCCCCGGTGGCTCGCACTGATATGCCACGTCAGGTGGCGCGTCCCACCGGTGGCTCGCACTGAGATGTCCCATCAGGCGGCGCGTACCACCGGTGGCTCGCACTGATATGCCCCGTCAGGCGGTGCGTACCACTAACAATTTAGTTCGTTTAGTAACTAGAAACATTTTTCATATAGTTGGGAATTTAAATAATGGAAATTTTCAATTTATTTAATTGAAAAAATAGGATTTATTTTATTTCAACTCAATATTATAAACATAACTTACATAATAAATTCGCTACTATAAGCATAACAACTTAATATTACAAACATAGTTGTTTATTTATTTCTATGCAATTTTTAAAAACATTTCAAACAAGGTGTGGGCAAAAACATGGCAGCAATAGTGGTAAAAAAAATAAAGAGTAACATTGGTTATCATTGCGGTAAAATTCCATTTTTCACTTTAGTTCGACGCCGCCTGATAAAGTAAAGCGCTCTTAGAGTAGCCGCCCATGGGAGAGACACATGAATTGCAGCGCCGGCGTGAACGTGTTAAAGCATTTTTATCCACCGAAATAATGGAGTCAATTTAAGTGACGCCAAAGTCACACAATAAAAGCAACTGTTACTTTCTAAACTACTTATTTCAGAATACTTTTAGGCAGGCGGTAGTCTTATAGTGGACTACTCGTAGAAACAGATTTCCTAGAAGTATCCTATAAAGAACATAGATTCTAGTATTATTTTCTTATAGATTTACACAGAAATTAATTTCTGGAAGAAAATTAAATCGAACGTTCCTTGAATGGGATAACTGCTCAATGTCTTAGACTGGGAAGGGACGCCATGTCCTTTTTCCTCCTGCAAGATGTGCAGAGGATTCAAAAATAAAATCGTCGCGGCACATCGCACGCGGGTATCACGTGATCAGGAATCGACTCTTTTGGATGTAATGACACATTTGAATAATTTAACTTAAATCTTTAGTGCCAATTGGAAAAACTTTGTATAATCTGGCATAATACGTTTTTCTATTGTCATTTGAAGACGTTGTAATTGAGACTTTGAGAATCAGAGTGGACTCACTTATTTTATCTAAATGAGCTAAGCATCATGTTTAACTAACTTTGAAAGTAAACCGTTTGACATGTGCTACTATCTAGTACAGAACAGCTGAAATTCTTATTATTCCCTCTAATTTTGAAAGGAAATATGTTTCCCATTTCAGTAAGATACATAATTTAGTTTAACGAAAATTGGGCTGGTCTACCTTGGCTATCAATGACTCCATTTCCCTTTTGCCTCGAGAAATATATAAATCACGCCTCAATTATTCCATGTGATTTTCCGAGGTCGTTCATTTGTGATTTAAACGAATTGCATTATACTATTTCAGTGCCGAATTACATTAAACTATTATAACGTTTCATAGTTATGTATATCAATTCGCTACGGCACAAAAGTATTTGGACGACTTATATATAAGTCGTCCAAATACTTTTGCACCGTACCGAATCGTTCCTTATATATAAGGAACGATTACTTATAGCCCGCGAGTACAGCGTTAAAGATAGTATGACTTATTGAAGACACATATTTACGGATCCTACTATGGTTTGGATTGAGGTCGCTTTTCATTCGCTCTCAGCGTCACGTGACTTCGCTTGCTTCTGAATGATGTCATAGAAGCGCGCTTAGTTTGGATTTCGAGTTTTGTCTTAGCTATTGTATCATGGAAAAACCAAAATTATCTTTTAATTACGATTTTTGGATATTTCTAAAGGGAATGATGAATTCAAGATAAAGATTATTTTGATTTTTCCATGATACAATAGCTAAGACCAAAATCGAAATCCAAACTAAGCGCGCTCCTATGACATCATTCAGAAGCAAGCGAAGTCACGTGACGCTGAGAGCCAATGAAAAGCGACCTCAATCCAAACCATAGTAGGATCCGTAAATATGCATTGAAGACACGATTATATTTAGGATTATTTACCTTAGAGCATGCATTTAAAGTAAGTCTACATCCTACAAATAGAATAAGATATTGCTTGATATGTGAAGAATATTGTGTAACAGAATTACATAGGGTGTTCTCTCTAATCGTGACCCGATAGCAAATTTTAAACCGTTAGAGGTAGGCATATACTTCCAATTGTTAAGATGCTTTAAATGAAATAAAAAATTATTTTTGTGTTGTTCGTGTCGATAAATGCACCGCTGAAAAAAATTACGAAACCTAAATTCTTATACAGTCCCAAGGTCCTATTAGTCATATTTAATAAAATGGATTTGACACACTGATATTTTAAATAAAAATAGTTCCACTTTTCTTAACGCAAACTGTCCGAAGATTTTAATTTCATTATTTTAAGCATTTTTAGACATTTCAAAACCCCCTCGAGGAAGATAAGTCAATAAATAGACCACAAAAAAATTCTTTGCATAACATAAAGCATTTTTCCAATTGGAAGTATATGCTTACCTCTAATGGTTTAGAGATTAGCAGCTGGACCACGATTCGAGTGAACATTCTGTATATCGTATGGCATAGTACTTTATTTAATAATTTGACATGTGTTTACGGACATAGGAATTTCGGCCCCTATTAGTTTTCGAACACAAGTTCGATGCAAGGGTGGCCTAGTGGTGAAGTCTCGGCTTCGGGACCGGAGGATTTTAGGTTCGAAATCCGACTCCACTGAAGATCCGCAGTATATGTGGGCATGTTGCACGTTAAATCATAAGTAGGGTGTCCAAACGTCCTCCCTCTCGTGTGCTGCGGAAGTTTGGAGAGGGGGGTGCCAGTTCAGGTGTCATCTGACATAACACCACCTTTAGCCCCCGATACCTATGACTACTAGAGTCACCTCATCGGTTTTAAATGGGCACAAAATGGATAAAGCACGAACGCCAGAGTCGACGCCCCCCACAACCAAACGACCGAACCAGTTTATTGAAAAACAAAATTTACAAAACTATTTACAATTTCCAGAAATGTACAGAATTGAAAATGAGAAATATCAATAAAAAATGAATAACATAAAAGCAGTTCAAGATCTTTCGCTGCATCAATTTTATTCAAAACACACTAAAACAATTAGTTGTCGGGTCTGGAACATTTAGTTGATGACACTATGAATCTGGTTTAAACAGGAATTCCTATTCGTGAATATGTTTGATTATTGATTTAACCTTTTTCCGCGAAAGTTGGTTATTGGCTACATTCTTAAAGCATTGATCTTGAAGTTGCATGGCAGGAAGCTTCATATGCCAAGATAAAGTAAATATGCATGACGTAGCATAGTGCAATGGGTACCAATTTCGCCACAATTGCAAAATGGTGAGGGTGCCAACTTGAAACGATGAAAGCATATTGGAAATGGACCGTGATTGGTGAAAAATAAAATTTATTCTCTATCCCAGTGAAGTGGTTTAAAAGAAACTTTTGGAGCTATTAAATAAGTCGATCTGCCCGTGTCGCCATCGGTCCACATTTTCTGCCACTTAGCCAACAAATATTTCTGGAGGACCCTTTTTAGATGTGATATTGGATATGTCAATGTCAAAACACTAGATGATATTTCAATTGCTTGTTTTGCAAAGTAATCTGCCTGCTCATTTCCAAAATAGCCCGAGTGAGATTTAATTCAAGATAAATTGAAATTCTGGGCCTCCAGTAGATTGGTAAATATTATCCTTGCCTTTACATTTCTTGCTTTTGGGTTAATCTATGCTAATATACTAGCTTTATTACGTACAAATATTGTTATATCGTCGTTAATATTATTCACTCTGGAATATTCAACCGCTTTCAATAGGGCTATTAATTCTGCTTGATTATTAGACTGAATTGTTATCTCTTAGCTTAGTGGACCATTGGTAAGACACTAGATTGTCTTTTAAAACACAAAATGCAGCCCCTACACCTGAGGTGGTTTTAGATCCGCCAGTAAATATTCCATATTTCGGATAAAAAAATCCTCCATCCTATAAAGAAATTCGACTTTCATGTAGGAAAACTGATGGATGCTTAACCCATCCTACTTCTACGCGCTCTACATCCAAAGGGAGGAGTCCTGAATTTTGGAATGGTTTATTTAATCTTGCCATTGTAGTAATTCAGGCTTCAAATTGGTCATCTGTCCGCGGTTCAAAACTAAAAGTCCGTTCTAAAAATGCCTTCGTGTTGCTTCGTTAATATATAAATAAACTAAACTCGAAATTCTTCGCTCTCTTTTTAAATTAGCTTAGTTCAGTTATATTAACGTCCCGTTTTGAAGCAACACGAAGGATAGTTTTGGGACAGACCTCGTAATTTTGAAACGCGCGGTCAGATGACGAGGACACCCCGCTCTCCAAACTCACGCACCACATCAGCGGGAGGACGTTTAGCCATTACGTATGATTTAACGTGCAACAGGCCTACATATACGGCGGATCTTTTTTTGATGCCCACACTGGCCCGACTTACCCAGATTGGGTGTAAAGTCGAAGAGGGACCAGTGGGGAGAGAACCGCAATAGGATTCATTCAAAAAACAGAACAAAATTACCAACATTTCCCGAATACCGGCAGTGGTTAAAATACAATAAAAGCTGGGAGTACAAAGCTCACCCTAACCAGTGGGGAGAAAAATGACATTACAATACATTTACCCACATAGTACATACTTACAACATTACTGCATAAAAGAATGTAAGAGGCTCTCTCTAAAAAGGAAGACATATAAATGAAGTAGAAAATTCCTATTTGGTAAAAACTGTCCGGGCAAGCAAGAGACAATACAACTTAAGACCATTAAAACACATCGCCACAAGGCAAAAATACGACTATATAAACTCGTAAAAGGTTGAAAAGAATGCACTCTATTAAGGACGACACACACATACAAACCAAGTCAAGGAAATCAACAACACGCTATAAAGGAAGTCGAAATCACACAAACTAAAGCAAGCACATAGTAAAAGAATACAGCAATTAAAGAAGAATAATACAAACTTCAAGACAAAGCTTCATGTATACCAATCACGATAACGCTCAGTACAACAGCGCGAACAAGCACTCCTATCCAGTATAAGACACAACATTTCCAACTAGACCAAAGATATCATGCCACAAGTCCAAGAACCAAAGGCCACCTCATCACCCATCATACCACATGAGGCCCGACTCTGACCCAATTCCAGAAACTCCACTTGTGGAGAGCATTCATTATCAGGAACATTACAGGAACCAACCAGTGCATGAAAGTATAAAAGATATGAATAAAATTATAAAACGTCTAGTATGATAAGACATTATAAAAGTCTTTTGAAGACAAAGATTAATTAAAGACTACACAAAAGGACATAATCAAACAACCTTGACCCGCGTTTCCCCATACCACGCTGCACCAACAACGTCCCCGTACATGTAAACAGGGATAGCGGAGGACGTAGAGGTATCAGGGGGCCAATCCCGAACATGAGCAAGTACAAATTCTTTATAAAATCAGAGTTAAAAGTAAAGAAGCCACCTCCAAAGGAAGTGTCACATTATAAAAGTCTATTCAAATTCGTTTGAATTGAAGACGTGGAGGATCTTCGGTGGAATACGGTTTCGAACCTGGAACCCTCAGGTCCCTAAGCCGGGACCTTACCACTAGGCCGCCATGGTCTAAGCCTCTTGCATTTTGACAATCAATCCAATGATGGATTTGATCCAAAGTTTTTATACACATGCGCAAATTTGGATGCAAATTTCCTCCATACAGCTCGTTGTGATTTTCATATAGTGTTCACATGCCCGCAGACGGATGACAAACCTTTTTGTTGCCGGATTTAGTCCAGAAGCGATGGAAATCTACAGTTTTGGTGTGCAGATCAGATAGCAATTTTCATCTATCTAGTTCGTAATGGTTTTTGAATTATCAGGTTCATAGACAGCCAGATGTATTTCGAAAAATGTTTTCCTTTTCAGATTCAGGGAGGTTTGAAATGTGTAGATTCGTCAAAATGTCACGGTCTAAGTTTATTTTTAACATTATAACACTGTTTCATACTTCGTATATGAGGCGGTGGAGATGAACTTTTGTTTATTAACTTATTCCAATTCCGATCAAACTACGTTCCTCGGAAACTCTGAATCTCATAATTAACCTAATATTTCTCGCGTTAAGATGCGATACTTTTGGAAATCTTAAAAGTAAATAAATTTTGAAATTAAATAAACTGTGTTCTAATACAATCATTCTATCCTATTAATATACAAATTTATCTCTATCAAAGAAGCGAAAGCCGTATCGTCATAGAATTGCTGATTTCTTTGATAAGCAACACTTTCTTTATTTAATTTTTATTGTATTTTGCTATTTCTCAGACTACTAATATACATCTAACTATTCTACAGAATCCACGAAGATAAAATAAAAATTTGGAAAAGCTAGTCTGACAAGCGAAACCTATAAAATATAAATTTACGAAACTTTTAAGCGTAAGACAGGCTGACGTTACTAGACACTACTGAGTGGTAGATGTAAGTGAGAAAAATTCATCTTACCGCATTTTATACTTTAAGAACGTAAACACTTCAATAAAATACGTATTTTATCACGATGCAAGAGTTTTCTTGAAAAACTACATTTTATTTCAAATTTCGAAATACGTAAATAACTTACTGACTTTAAATATTTAAGGTACAGACTTTTGGTTAGGGCATATAAGATCGCAACACAATTAACTCAGCTAGTGAAAATTTAAAACGTAACGATGCTTTTTCCCGGACATTAGTTAGCTTGATTATTCCTACTACTATTATCGAGTGTCGTGATGTTTATTTTGGTAGTTGGTCAGTGACGTCTACAAACCGCATGGGAAATAATTGAAGAATTGCAGTGTTTTCAGGATATCGGAGCTTCGGAAAGAGAGAGACCCGCCTTTATTTATAATTAGTTTAATTTGATAGTTTAGCATATAACCTACTAGAAGTTCTGCGAACAATAGACTTCGCATCCCCTCCTCAAAAAATCTAAGATGTTCTCTTTATCTCAGTCTTTAACAACGACACTGTTTTCCTCGCCATTCAATGATAAGCATCTGATCGCCCGACACCGCCCGAACCGTCATTACAGGGTTAAAGGTTTGGCAATTTTTTCTCGTATGCGAATCATTTGCAGAAGACTCGAATTTCATCAGCATTTAATTTTTTATTATAATTTTAACTAACAAAATTGCAACTAAATGTCTGCTTTTATCAGTATTCGCAAAATTACAATTAAATGTTTGCTTTTATCAGTTTTAACAAAATTACAATTAAACATAATTTGCTATATCGGTATTTTCGGAGGCAACATGAATGGAGTTTCGTTTGGCTATAATGATTGAAAGAAGCTGAGAGGTCAGACGGTGAGAACGAAATCTGTAACTCAAAAACTTGAATAGCTAAATGGATAAAATTTGGTACACAGTTTTATCGTTATGAATGTAGGTCCGTATAAAAGTTTGGGCCAAATCCGTCAAAAAGAGGCGTTAAAATTGCATATTCAATTTCTTTTCTTTCTCGTGCGCATACGTATTGGTAGCAATCTGTTATTGTTGTAAATTTTATTTACAACAATAAATAATGTTTTCAAACATCAATTGTTAACAATTTTTTTATTGTTGTAAATCAAACCGATCTCATTATTTCAGCAAATCTTTTATTCACGCGCTTTTGCAATTGTTGCGGTTGTGGTAGTATAAATTGTTTTCTTCTGAATTCAATTCCAAAGCAGAATTTTCGCTTTAGTATTCATTGCATTGCCTATTTTATCGCGCCTGCTTCAAAGTAATATTTTTTTGAAACGTGGCAACAGATATTTGATTTCAGGTTTGTTTGTTTTTTGTTTTACTGTCTCGTATATGAAGTATACAAAGAGAAAGTATTGTAATCGTCAAAAAAATTCGAACTCGAGATTTTGACGAATCTCCACTTAGAAAGTATACGAGAAAGTTTAGGGGAGACCACTCCCGCTGGTTCTTTTAGTTACTCTTTTTAGATTTTTGATATTCATTTTCTTTTTGAATAGAATCATTTTTTAAAATTCGAAACTTATGCAGTGTTTCTGTATATACTACTTGATAAAAAATAAACATCTCCTCCCCTATCTTTCATCTCACCCCTATTTTGGTGGAAGCAAAGTCGTCTGGCGCATGCGCAAATGCGCGGAGTGTTTCCGTATCCGGAAAAAGACAGTACTTATATACTTCCAGTATGACAACAACTTTGAAAGCTCTATTTCAATGTTTCCCAATGTGGGGTCCACACCCCAAAGGGGTGGTGGCAATTTTATTGTTAAAGGGGCAATGCAATATCAAGAAGAACACGCACAAACGCAAAATGATAAGTCAGTTAAAACTTTATTTAATACAAAATGAGCGATGGCATGGCTTTGTGAGGAAACATAAATCAGACATCCAAATTCAACCAACTCTTGTCACCGTCTCCATCTTCCTATTTAGCTGAACGTGGATTTAGCACCATAAATGATTTGTTGCTTAAAAAGAGGAATTGATTCGATATCAGGCCTCTCAAGACTGAAGAGACACGGTACTGAAGCTAACTAAATCGGAACCTAACAAAAAATCTCTTCGCAGAAGCACCAAGCGCAAGGATCCCACTAACTTTAAATAATAAATAATTATTAGTAATTAAAGTAATATAGAAAAATTTTTCATTGAAACTTTTCGTACTTGAATTTCAGTCTTCCATCATATGTTTCGAAAATGTCAGTCTTCCATCATGTGTTTCGCAACAATTTCCTTGAGATTTCTTCCTAAAACCTATAATTTCAGTTTCTTCGGTGAAAAATTTAATTTTTGAATATTAAAAATTATGTATATGTAATTTAGGGGGCATAAGAAGTTTAGAAAGACTTAGGTGGGGCATGGCACCAAAAAGGTTAGGGAACACTGCTCTATTTACAGTGGTGGTGGATGGTTTGACGAACACTTTCGAAAATATTCGGCATTTCGCTAATATTTGTAGCGGCAATGGAGATTCTTGCGACGAGGTTGGCCTGTTTTTCATTTCATCATCCGTAAACTATTGCATTTTCTCCACATGCAGCTACAATTTGACTGTCAAGTGCTGAAATCCAACACACTGGGAAACAGCGCCCTCTAGGCAATCCGATCGATGTTTCCAGCCGCACTTTCCGATGCGATTTTGACTTTTTTGGAAGGATTTCTACCTATTCTAACAGTTTATAACTTCAATTTTGAATCGAGTATAATAGGAAGTCGAGGGCAGAACACATCTAATTTTCGAAAACAAATACAATTAAAATTACATTTCTTTCAGAAAAAAGATACGTTGATCATGTATTCTTTCAGTGACTATTATATTCTCTTCTAGGAACTAAATGAACGAGAAACTGCTTGCACGAATTACTCGACTTTCCTACTCAAAAGACCAAAAGTTAAATTTCGAAAGGGAAGAAACAGCATTCCTCAATTTGTATCATTCCTGGCAATTATTTAGGTTTTGTTCTTGAATGAGAGCCGCGGTCATTATCTGCCTTATTCTCCAGAGATGCAGACGCTCGTTAAAGGAATAATTATTACGCAAATTTAATGAGATTCAACTCTAATTGCCCTCAGATGAGTCAACATGTAAGCAATCGATCTGTAATCATTAGAATTTTAAAAATCTAAAGCTGGGTCTTAAGTAATTAAGAGATAAAAATATCGAATCAATGAAAACGTATTTCATGTAGATTAGTGATTAAAAAAAACCCCGAATTAAAAAAATATTTTTTTTACATTATAGATTAGTTGATTTTTGTTATTCAAAGAAAATTTTAATGTTTTGCATGAATCCTAGACTCTTATTTTAAAATAGTTAATAACAATCACTTTTAAATTTGAATAATAACTAAAAGTCACATAAAAAAAGATGTTTTTAAGAGAGATTATGTTTTTATTTTTAACTGTTCTTCGAACAAAATTATTATTCATTAATTTTAGATGGAGCCAAAAAATATCGTTTGCAGTTTTATTAATACGGAAATAAGTATTCTGAAGCAAACAAAAAGAAGACATTTATGTAAAGTAGAAAAAATTTATTTAAAATTTATTATAAGTATTCGCGAGAAAGTGTAAAATCATTATACGCATTCTAATTCAAACACTAATTAAAAATTCTAATTTACAATTTGAACTAATTAAAAATGTTTAAAGAATGTTGTGCTGTGTGGATCAGAATGTTTTCAAGTAAGGCTAGATATTTGCATTTTTAACTGCATACGAAATAGATTATTGTTCAATTGTCGCCTTAAATTAACTAAAAAATATCATTTGTAGTTTAATAAATAATGTGATAAACATTCTGTAATTAAATTAAAAGAAGAGATTTTTATATAGTAGAAATAATTTATTTAAAATTAATATCAAGTTTTCTCGAAAATGTTTTAAATAATTATAAGCATATCTGCTTCAATCATAATTAACTATTTTAATTTACATTTTGGACTAATTAAAAATTTTTAGAGAACTACGATCCAATTCTGTTGTAATTTTGTCTCCTCTTCAGATATGACAAGAAAATTTAATTAAAAGTTGTTTAGATATCGTAATTGGAAATTATTAGTCGAGTCATTTATTACAAAAGTATACATAAAATGTTATTTTTGAAAGCTTAGAAAATAATTGGGAATGACAAACGCCATGCACCATTTCGAAAATTGGCAACTGATTGCCCAATTACATTCATGTTCAAGTTAATTACAAGCCTTCGAAAGATTAAACAATTAAATTACAATTGAAATATGATTTTGCTTGAAAAGCATTGCAGTTGCAGATCTGATTTCATTTAACATCAATATAAGGAAATGCAGAAAATAATTATTAAAATTCGCATTAACTATTATGATGCGCCAACTTATTAAAATTGTGCTGGCAATGAGAGCGATAAACGTGTGTGCAAATAGTATCGTTTGCTACCTTCACTATGCCTTGACCTTTTCAAGTTTGGGTACTTTCAGTCTTTTATTCCTAAATTACTTCATTTGACATTTTAATTTTGTTTTATGCTAGTTAACACTTCGTATGTAAGAGTTAAACTGATGACTTTAAGTTCTCCCATTCCCCTTCATGAATGGCGCAATTTATCGGAAGGAAAAGAAAATGTTCCTTTTCCAGATTTCGAATGCTTTAAAAACAACCTCACCCATTTCAATCTTATTTCAAATAATTTTTTAAATATTCCTTCTCCTTTTTCTCATAGATATTAATTAATAAAATCTTACTACTCGCATCCATCCCAAACTAATGAGGAGCGATCTGCTCTCTAGGAAAGGGGATGTGATGTGGCGTAGTGGTACCAAATAGATAATAAAACATCAAATAAAATATTAAAAACCAAACAGTAACATATTCTGTAAATCTTTCTCGAAATTAAATAGTTGCATCACTTGCTTTCGCCAATCGATTTTCTAACCGATTGAATTTGACGTTTTAATGCATAGTCATATTATGCTAAAAATATAACATTTAGCTTCTGGTGTTGGAAATGTGCTTTGACCAAACCTGTTACACTGTAAAAAATATCCGTTTTTTACCCGGACTTTTTCCGTATATTTGACGGTTTAAAGCTGTTTTGTTGTCAAAACGGTTTTTCACCGTTTTCCGCTCCAGCCATAAACGGTTTAAAACCGTCAGTTCAAATTCTATTTTTTGTCATACGGTATTGCTTTCCGTACGATAACTTTCCCTTTTCTTAAATGTAATTTTATTGCATTCATTTCATGTTTTTAATAGGGTCCCATCTCCGCTATTGTTTATACATGTTGCAGTAACCTGTTGTCACTCATGGAAGCTAACCTTAAAACACGTGTTCTGGCAATAGTTGATTTTTACACCCCTAGGTGGCGCCACTAGAGCTATAGTGACTTTAAAACTCAAATAGATTATTTTTGCTTCATATTATGAAGTCTCCGGTGGTCTAGTGGTTAGAGCGACTGCCTTTTATTTCTATGAACGCGGTTTCGATCCCCGGCTCGGAGGAGTTAGAAGTTTTGTCACTATCTTGCATCGAAATCGTCCAAGTAAGTTCAATTAAAAATTATATTGATTAAACTAATTGAAATTAATAATTAAGCCTTGATTAATTAATATTCCTAATTGATAATACACATCAGCACATTTCAACTCAACTCGAACAGAAGGAGAAAAACAACTCAACTCAGTCGATGACGTCACTTACTTCGATGACTTAATTTTTACGGAGAAAACTTGATTTCATACGGTAAAAAACCGTTGTACCTACGGATTTACTTCGTAACTTTTACGGTTTTGCACAACCAACCCAGCTGCCAGTTTAAAACCGTAAATTTTACGGGATTTTTTTTACAGTGTAGATATGTTCAGTTATTTTTTATTTTTGAAATCTCATTTTTTCTGGATTTGGGTTTCAGCGTGTCACTTTCGTCTGCACATTCTTAAGTCAAATAATGTTTGTCATAATGAGTTATACCACCTCTCAAAGTTTGTACCTTAATTTTAGACTGAACTGAGTTGTAAACTTTATGTGACATATCCATTGACAAAGAGCCTTCTGTAGCCGACGCCTCTCTTTGCGTTTGGTACCCCATGTTCCATTGCAAAAATGTCTGTATCCGTGAACTACCCATCATGTTTGCCCTATATTTTAGAATCATCCTGTTCGAGGGTAGGTTGAATTCCTGGAGAATTATCAAGAGAAACTGGCCCAAGATTAGAGGAACATTCAGCAGCTAACCTATCCCCAAAGAGAAAATCGTTGCTAAAGTACACATCGGTTTACCAGCTTCTGAATAATATTGGTTAAGAGGATAGCAACCTTAACTTTCTTTCTCAGATTCATATTCATCAGACATGCCATGCCTTAATCTACTAGGTCACTGGGTGCAAGAACCGCCGTGTACTAGAAAAAGATAAATTCTTTGGGGTGAAATGATTTTCTGATGTTGGTCCTGTGGAACAATGATGGTCATTTTGCCTCACTTTTCTTTAGCTAAACAACGCCCTCTAGCACGCCAATGTGACCATCTTGTATGTTCTTATGTAAAAGTGATTTTAACATGATAATGTATATACGGGGTGAGTCTAAACTGGAGGAACAAACTTGTAGGAGGGGTGGGGTATGCCTAGACGACTCGGAATCACATAGCAATGCAGGGTCGGAAATGCCATCCTAACTAATAAGATGGGGAGGCCATTGGGGCTGTCGCAGTGAGAAACGTCGACAGCCACCCGCAGAGGTGAGGATGAAATAGGGAATCATCGTGATCGCAAATGACACTAAGACCATAGTTAAAATAGTCATGACTTCCTTGTAAGTTTCCGAAGTTTCGTAACGTGGACTCAGTTTTGAAATGGCATCCGTCGGACGTTCGCGGTGTGTACAAGATGCTCATTCGAAACGC
>BGPR01006437.1:68582-80481 GCA_013235015.1 Araneus ventricosus
CTGTTGCTTCCCGTTCAGTTACGTATTGCTGTGTAAAATAAGTCATGACTTCCTGTAATGAAGTTCCGAGTTTCGTAACGTGGCACCCTAGAAGTTTTGAAATGGGCATCCGTCGGACGTTCATGGTGAGCAAAGACATGTTTCAAAACATAGCACTACCTCTGACAGCTAGAATTAATAAGATATTCTGAGGAATGACAAGCCTAAAACGTGCAGAACTGTAGATGTATAATTTGATAATAACCAGAAACTTCAGGCAACTTCATTATCAGGAGGAAAGTCAGTGACTTATTTTACGCTTATGGTCTTCAGTGTCAGTTTGGAGTCACATAGATTCTATTTCATCCTAACACCTCTCGGGTGGCTCTCGACGTTTCTCCTGCAGACAGCCCCAAGCCAACCCCTATCTTGTTAGGGATGGCATTTTCCAGACCCAGACCCTGCATTGCTATGTGATTCCGAGTCGTTTAGGTGTGCCCCATCCCTCCTAGAAGTTTGTTGCTCCAATTTTGAATCACCCTGTAGGTTGAACAATATCTGTAAATTGCGTCATACGACATGCATGATGTACAAATCGTACAAGAATACTCTACGGGCAGACCGTTTCACTTACGCATATTTACGGATCCTACTATGGATTGGATTGAGGTAGCTTTTCATTGGCTTTCAGCGTCACGTGACTCCGCTTGCTTCTGAATGATGTCATAGGAGCGCGCTTAGTTTGGATTTCGATTTTGGTCTTAGCTATTGTATCATGGAAAAACCAAAATTATCTTTTAATTACGATTATTTGGATATTTTTAAAGGGAATGATGAATTCAAGATAAAGATCATTTTGGTTTCTCCATGATACAATAGCTACGACAAAAATCGAAATGCAAACTAAGCGCGCTCCTATGACATCATTCAGAAGCAAGGGGAGTCACGTGACGCTGAGAGCCAATGAAAAGCTACCTCAATCCAAAGCATAGTAGGATCCGTAAATATGCTTGACTTCCAGCTTCTAAATTTGGCACGTAGTTGCTTCTTGGTAGGTGCTCACTAAGAAAGTGCTTTGCAAAATAACTAAAAATTAATCGAAATTTAGAAGCTCTTACTTCAATAACACCGGAGTATAATATTGCAATAAAAACCATTTTTACATCGCTTAAAAATTCAATAATGCCAGTTTTTGTCCGCATAATTTTTTCTCTAATTTCAATTAATTATCGAAATATTTTTAAGTATATTTTTCATTGTTTTACTGACGCGTCGCGGCAATATTAAATACATTTTTTGCGTGCTAATGTTTCTATGTAATAAACAGTGATTTTTTTTTAAAAAAATACAGACTAATAAAACATAAAAAATTATCATGGAGTGTAAAACATTTTACGCTGGGAACGAAGAAATGTGATATTGTAAAGAAAAAAAAGCCAGAATGTAGACTTCTGAGCTGTGTATTTTTCCAAGCATGAATAAAGAATTCATTTCTGCGTTTATTTAATGTAATTTCGTGTATATGAAAATGGTTTGAAAAGATATTTGCTAGATATTTTAAAATTATTTATACAACTTATTCAAATAAAATATTATCGTCGGTAATACATAGAAAACTTATTCAAATAAAATATTATCGTTGGGTTATACATAGAAAACTTAGAGATTATGTTTACTGTCTAGACTACGATCTGATGAAATAAAATGTTTTTTTTTTGTACTAAAAACTTATACATAATGCTTAAATTTATATTAAATTATAATCTTATATGAAATTATTATGAGAGACTGCTAGATTTTTTAAAAAATTAGTAAGAAAACTTTTTTAATCATTGCGTTTATAGACATGTTCTACAAGTATGAGTTACGCAGACTCCTTATTATAAGAGACTCCTTATTATAATGAATCACTGAGCTTTGAATATCCCATAAAACTGAATATTTTATAAAGAATTTATAATTTTGAATGTAAAAGAAGAATTTGGGATTGTAAATATTGTTTGTCCTCCCCTAGGTTGAAGCAGTTAAAATCTGTTGTTTGTTTTAATGCAGCAGGTGGGAAAAATATTAAACATTATTATGCTTCCAATTAATTCTTTTTCTTTTTGGGGGTGTACAGATTTCTTTATTATCAAAAAGATCGAAAACGCTTATTTTCTTTTGTAGCTTTCAAATTTTGAAATGTTTCGAAAAAAAGACTTGCTCGGAAGCGTCGAAATATTTTAGATTTAGTAATTCAACTGTAAAAGATAGCAAAGACAAGAAATTACATTAAAAAAACCACGACACTGTACTGTCGATGCATATAAAAGAAATTGCTTATGCTTATGAAAATATAATATTTAATGATTATGCTGGAATTAGAAAACTAGAGTTGATTAAAATTAATTTCTTAAAAAATGAAAAAGTTTTCGAATTAAACAGCGCGTATTCAAATAAAAATGATTTTATTTGAATATCATAATGTTTTTAGGCTGGTATATACTATCTGTAAATTGCACGATACAGAAATCGTTGCGCGCGCTTTTGCCAATGTTGACGAATCAAACATAAAACATTATTATGCTGTAAGTTAGGACTTAGGGATTAGAATTTGAGTTTTATTATTTTTTGTAAGTTTCTCTTTTAAAAGTATGGCGCGTTTATTGATTTTATATATACAGCTGGAATGTCCAATTGTTTCGGGTGGTATTACAACTAATCTTCAGCTTAACACTTCCTGCTTTCTTTTCTTTAATGTTTTGCATCACATTTTTATTTTGATTTCGGAATTCTGTAATATAAATAGTGTTACGAAAATCGTTTGGTAGGTGTGCAGTGAAAGCAGAACAACGAACAGGATAATGGAGAACGACGCTTTATTTAACGAATATTCCAGAGAATCGAAGCACAGGTATCACGGAAAGAACAGCCCCTGCACAAATTAGAAACACAAGCAGACAGCAAATCACTAATAATAACAGTAATAACGTGAGCATCAGCCCTTAGAGTCTAAAAGCTGACAGACTCGCAATGCGAGAAAGACTCCAGAGAGATTAACTCCTCGTTGAGTAGGTCGGTATTTATACCCTTTTCCGATAAGATGTGACGTTACATAAAATCATCTAATACATTGCCTATATTTCCGATCGTAATAGAGATAGGATGAAAATTCTAGCATTTTCGGGGACCTTCGTTTTGTTGCCAATTTCGGCTGGTCATTGGGTGACACTCCCTCGGAATCCCATGAAATCTCTGTAAATATCTCTTCCAAACCATTGTACCAACATGGCTGGGAAGCGATATTACAGGTTCGCAACAATAAGCAATGATTGCAATGTTTGGAGCGAAAAGGTTAAGTTAAGATAAAAAAGTTGAATGTAATTCATCTTTATGATGTACGGAGCATTATTTAACCCTTTAAGGACGGCTGTCATATGGGTGTGCCAGATACGCGTGGTGTTAAACGCGCGGCTGTCCTCAACAGTGAAATATCCTTAATAATTTCTGTGTGTTTTTTTGATGTGAAAAAAAAAAACCGAATTTATGAAAATGAAATTTTCGAATCATTACACGTGACTTTCATTGATTTTTATAAAGATAAATTCATATTACTTCAAACTTTGAGAAAAAGCTGGAAAAGTTTTATAACATAAAGTTTTAATATCTAAAGTCATGCAAGAAAACTATAATTGCAAAAACAACGTTTTCTCACATTTAATATCGAAATATTAATAAAAATGCCAACTCGACGTTAAATAAATATAACTGACATCTTTAGCGTAATCTTGATAATATCACTGAAAAATTCGCGAGTAATATTAAAAAAACTAATAAAATCACAAGTTTTCTTCATTATTATTTCACGCAATAAAAACTTTTTATAAGCCATATTATATTAGTTCTGCGTTTTATTCTATTTTTTTCTAGAAAACTTTTCAGAAAATTATTTTCTAGCCCTGTTGCTCCGAAAGTAAATTAATATGCCTCCTGAAATATTAAAAGTATTTATTTAATGTCAATTCGGGTAGATTGAATTTAGAATTCTGGGTTTTTATTACATAATTTTCTGTACTGCTGTCACTGAAGTTTTTAGAGCAGCGAGCAAAATGACAAACTTGTTTTAAAACGTCATTAGTTGAAAACTTGCTGAGTTAAGAACGGCAGATATTCAAGAAATGCAGACGATTTTTTGCCGATTTTTCTTCAGAATTCGATACTAAAACCTTATTTATAATTATTTATAGTTTCTTGAAATTAATGACATGGAGCTTCCAGACTTTTTAGAAAATTTCTAGAATTTTAGAAATAAGATTTCAATTTGATCTTAAATTCAATTTAATTTGTAATACCACATACCACTTTTATTTCTCAATGACTGTTCTAAATGAAATCCACAATTCTTTTGTTTTATAGCGTTATAACACTCTCAATTGCTCGTAGGTGGCATAGTATCTGCAGGTCCAAAATGCACACGATTCGAAGAAAGATGTGCGAAAATAATTCAACAAAATACTTTATGTCAACGATATCAATAATACAAGGTAAATCTTATCTTAGGAAGTTTTCAAGATTCATTGCTTATTAAAATAACTTTTAATTTTTTTTAAACAGGCTCTTTTTTGATAACTTTCTTAAGAACTGAAGTCGCTTCTTTTCCTTTCAAGCAAAATAACAGCACTGGACTACAACAAAACCTATAAAAGACTCTAACGTCATTAGATAAGTAAGATGTCACTTTTTATAAATAGTTGTCATTCAGTAGTCATCTGCATAGTGATTATCTTTATGATGGACGGAGAATGCCATGCGAGTTTATCAGGTGCAATTATGCACAGTTTCTAGACACTTGGATTAATTGTCAGTTTAGTTATATTAACGTCCCATTTTGAATAAACACGAGGATTATTTTGCGATGACCCTCACTGAATAGTCCGCGTCGGATGACGATGACGACACCTGAGCTGGCACCCTCTTCTTCCAAACTCTAAAGCACCATTTCAACGGAGAGGACTGGTGACTCACTATGATTTAGCATGCACAGGCCCAATACACAACTGAATCTTCAGTGGAAATCACAGTTCTCTCAGCGGCCTCCTGGATTAATTGGGCTCTGCTCTTAATGGGCGAGTGTTCAGCCTCACATCGTGCAACATAGGCGCATGCATTGGCCGTATTCAACAGATGTTTGAGATTGTGGAATAAGAATTTTAACGAGATGACACGTGGATGAATCTCGACCTTTCCCCCCTTCCTTTTCGGTATTATTTGCAGATTTTCGTATTCATAAATTTATTGCTTGGAATTGACTTGTATTACTTATTACCTTTTTAAAAATTGTTTTTCTCATTTGCATGTTACATTTTTCATCGTTTCGTTTGGTGGTTTTGGCTCTTAGCGACATCTTGCTATATGAGATTGACGTCGTTTTGCTTTTTCCTTTGCTCGCCAGTGAACAGATATTAAGATATATCGCTCTAATGTTGCTTTGCACATATTGTTGACAAACATGGAAGTCGCCCGAGCAATGTGAGTCTTATGGGTGGGAAGAGTGTTTGAAACAGGATAAGTTATGGATGACTAGCAGCAGCCACGTCTGTCCCCTGACCTGGTGCAATCCAGAACTTGGTAGCGATTAGCGCCTTTCGTGACTTTGGCGACGAAATATGGGGTTCAGGAAGGGCTGGAATCTTCTGATATTTCCATTAGAGAGAAAGACGCTTGAATGCGGCTCAGGAATGTACTAGATCATTCCATGTGACGTCACGGCCTGCCGGGGAAACTATATAAGGAGAGCGCTTGGATAAAAGGGTGTGTTGATCGACTGGGATCGCCTTGGAGCGCGAACGTCTTTGGAGTTCTATCCTCTGTGCGAGCTAGTAAGCTGTTAGACGCTGAGCGGTAGTAGTGTTGATCCATTGGGAACGACTTTAGAATTTCGTCCGCAGTGCGAGCTAGGAAGCTGGTGAGCTGAGCGCTATTGAAAGTGCAGTTATTGTCGTTACTAGTTATTTGCTGACTGTTCGTGTTGTTGAATATCAAAGTGCTGAACTGTATTACCTGTGAATTGCTGTCTGTTTACATTGGTAATCTGTGCAAGAACTATTGTTTCCTGTACCTGTGCTACGTGTTTTCCTGCATATTTGTGAATAAACTTTCATTCTCCATTATCCTGCGTGTTGGACTGCTTACACCATACACCCACAGAAAGACTTTTGTAACAATATATTGCTCCATAGGGCTTTGTACATATGTTCTTGAGTGTGTGTTTGTTGTGTTTTGTGTGTGTTTCAATTCCACTTTTTCCATTCTTGGTTCTTGGCCCCGTCGAGGGACAATTTGTAATTTTCATATATTATCATTTTTTTCCTTCACCTTAAAAATCTACATAGATTCTATAGACAAGCTGCGCCCATGTTGGCGTTGATTGTAAGCTTTTCGAAATTTAAAATAAACACTGGCGAATTGGTTCTCTCTCCGGCCGCCTTACACCCTTTCGGGTAGGCGGGTCGCCGTGAGGTATGCCAACGAGATGAAGAACATCTGCATTATTATTATGACCTGATGGCCTATCTCTCCAGCTTGTTACGTTCTTGAGTTATTGCTTTCACGTACGCACGACTACGAACGTACTACTTACATAGTACTGCCACAGATTGGAAGACTGTCACCCCTTTCATAGATTTTGTCCGACATTTTAAACAGATCTACTCTTTTAGTGATAAAGCCATGCACCAGATTTCATTCACCTAGTCCGTTGCATGCGTGAGTTATCCTGTTCACGTACGCAACGTACAGACAAATTCCGTCGAAAATTTGATAGAGATATGCAATTTTGGTATAAAGACTATATTTGTGTTTTATTAGATGATACGTGATAGAGGACTGTATTCATTAAAAAAAAGAATTTAATTAAAACAATACAAAGAATTTAATTAATACAAGGTTTGTTAGAATCATTGGTTACCCCGTGGCAGACATTCATTGCTCGTGCAAGAGATAGAAAATGCGATGAGAAACATAATTTCATTATAAATAGAAGTCATTGTGGGTATGTGTGTGTTCCACATCTCCTGCTAAACCACCGAGCCTCTTTCAACCAAATTTTTCACACTTATTATTTAAGGCAAGAGCCTGGTACTTTTCAAAGCGAAAAAGTTAATTAAACAGTCAGTTAATTAGAAATCAACCAAAACATTTTTTACGTTGTAAGTTCAGAGCAAATTATCAGCAAAAATATTTTGATACCATCTTAAATTTCAAAATTTTATCTTTTCAATGATACCAATTTTTTATCTGTGACTTTTTTCCTTCAATTTTTATTAATTTTTCAAAATTTAATGAATTATTGATTACATGCAGACGATTTTGAAATAACGCAAATTTATAGCAACTCCGTTGCTAGGCAACGGTTAGACTTCGAACTATTTTTACTTTTTTTCCTGAAATTTTTGTTTATTTTTATAAATATATTTTACATAAGAAGAGGAAGATCACCATTAACTTTTAAAACACCCAAAGTTAATTAAAAATGCAGTTAATTGGAAATTAATCCAGATTTTGGCATTTTCCGTGATATTTTTCGAAAATATGTATTACCTCACAAAAACTGTTTTCACACCATATTAAATGTTTAAAAAAATCGTTTTTCATGACACAAGTTTCATTTCCGTTCAATTCGTTACCTTCATTTTAATAATTTTTCAAAAATTGTGTCTAAAATTGACAATTTGTAACACTTTTTTTATTCGTGAAGAACAAAAATACATAAGAGGAACTGCTGCTAGATTATATTACTAGAATTCTGGATGAAGACTAATTTTATTATTCTTTCATTCATATTTATTTTAGCACTTTTTCTTAATGAAAACTTCACCATCTAATTAATTGTCCCAAAACATCCGTTAAAATCTTTCTTATACAGCAAGATTTATGAACAAAATTTGAAGTACCTATGCAACAAATATTAATAACTTACGGAGAAAATTAACTATCGGCGGTTTTTAGCAATCGTCTGGTTCAATTGATATTCTCATTTTAATTAAAAAACGTTTCAGGCGATAAAAGAATTTTGGGTATTATAATTTTCTATACAAAAGTAGTTTTTACATCAAAAATATTAAATATGAAAGTATTTTAATCCCGAGCAACACCGGGCATAACAGCTATTGTATAAATAAATGTGGATCATGATGGAGCTGCGATGCTTACACCCACAAGAACAAAGGAAATTCAACAAAACTGGTAACTCTGGGAGAGGAGCAAATTGGTGGTGCCGCCAAAGAGTAGCCAATCTACGAAGATGGCGCGGAAAAATCACATACCAAATTTCTTACTTGTAGCTCGTTGTGCTGCTGAGTTATATAATGTTCACAAAAATATATGATTAAAGAATATTCTTTTCGGATTCCGGAATGTCTAAAGCGGGACATTCACCAGAAATCTACTCCACTTCTTTTGGAACACTGTATGCCGAAACGTTTCATCAGTGTAAGAATCCGATGAAAAATTGTGCAGTCCAGGGGAAAAAGTGGGATTTTCATCCGGTTTGATATTTTTTCGGCCCTCAAAAACTGAAATAGATAGTTTGTTAGGAATGAGTCTCTTCTGTACAAAAAAAAACCACAAAAATAGGGGTGTGTGGGGGCGCAGTAGGCTAGGCCAGAGGTTCCCAACCTGTGGTACGCGTATCCTAGGGGTATGAGAAGACCCAGCTGGGTGTACGCGAAATTAAAGTTGGTAATGGCTGAAAAAAAGAAAACCAAAAGGATTAAAAAAGTTACCGAATTTTGTTTCCCCAAGAATACTTTTGAATATATTTGAATACTTGCTTTTTAATAACAATTTGTAGAACTGATTATTACGAAGTGTAATTTTTAGCTATTTTTATAAGTTAATGCGAAATTATTACAATGCTGAATTCATTTGTTTTGGCGTTCAACTACTACTATTGTAACAATGGAATAAAACGTAAAATCAAAAATAAGTCCTGCAAATGTTCTAAATTCCAGTCATTTGACTTTGAAGCTCACCCGGGCCCTTAACATTATTGATAAAGACTTCTTTGTGTAGACGGATGGTTGGAGGGGGGGGGGATATGGCAGTAGGGGCTACGCGAAAGTCGCCGCAATCCGACCCATGAATGACCCACCAATTGTTATGGCCTGCAAATGGAACCGGTCTGCTTAGAAGCCCTCCAAATGGATCGGAACAGATCGATGGTGAATGCCCAGCTTTAGACGTGAAGATTTTTTTATTATTATATGGCTTTAGACTTTGTTCTGGAACATCAATTATTCGGTGAGATATGGATTCTTTCGGACAGCCGAAGTGTTGTCCAATACCTTGATAATTAGAGAGATGTTAGGGACCGGAGGGGAATGAATATCTTTAACAAATTCAGGATCCTGTGCAATTCTTGTGTTATCCATCTACAATGGATACCATCACATGCAAATTTAAAATATAACGATATTGCTGATAGTCTTGCTAAAGAAGGTACTACCATACCTCAGGCCTATGTAGAACCCTTGACCTACCTTGAGTTATACTCAAGAAGAAAGACCCTTGTTAACATTTCTTGGAGGCTTCCACCAGCTCATTCATGGTATCGTAGTGAAGGCCCAGGTGCTGCTATACATTTTAAGAAGATAGGAAAGACCAAACAGCTTTGGCTCGCTTATCATCCGGTCACTTATAAGCCCTCAGATTCTCTCGCGGTGATATGAAGTTCAATATATGCACAAAGTACAACATGGTTGAGGCCACTCCGCAACATCTACTTGACTGTGTTGCCTTGGTGTATGATGACCTGCTTAAGCGACCGGATTTCGTGTTCGAGGTGATGAAGGTGAACGACATCATGGATCTGATCTGATTCAGATCAGAAGGATTAGAAAGAAGAAGAAGATTTATCCAAACCTCGACGTCGAAATTTTGGACGATTACAATGCTTTCTCTTTTCATGCATCATATATAAAATATAGCAAACAAAAGAAATAGCTTACGGTTAAAAATGAGCCGCCAGAGACTTCGTAATAAATTTTGATAAGAAAATTGAAGCATCCATATAAGATTTTTATAAGCCTTATTGAAAAGGGCAACTTAATTTTTAACAATCTGAAGCAATTTTAGTCGTTGGAAAAATAAAGGAATTTGGCTGACAAATATATGTTCCATACTATTTTGAAATATATGCAAGCAATTACCTTCAGTCATTATTCCTGGGGATACTAATTATTTTTGTTTTCGCAGTCTAAATTAAGAAAATTGTCTGCAGGTCCTTATTTTCACAGTATAATTAAGCATGAATATAATAGCGCGCTAATTAAAAATAAACTTAGCGGCAAATTGAATCATGATTGCAATTTGTCCGCTAGCGCTTGCAAAATAATCAAAAGATTTCGAAAGATTCAATTTCTGAACAACTCAGGAAGTTTAGCAATGCTTTGTTAATTGTGTAATTATGAAATCTAGATCACGGATACGGTCACAGAGAACCTACGGCGTAAATTGTATTTTTTGCTATCGCCTAATGAACTAAAATATTTTTAAAGCATTCAGAAGCTTTGAAAATATTAGATAATAATTAAAAATGAAAATGTCGAGTAAAAAATTCTGGATTGTAATTTTCGAATATAATGTTACGATAATTTTTCAATCGATTTTGTTTAAATTTATGCATTAAATTAAAATGTGGTTAAGTTATTTTTTCCCCAGAAAGTTTATTTTCTTTTCTAGTTTATTTCTCACAGGCATCCTGATAATGCTGAGAAATTATTAATAATTTAGTTTAAAGGTTAATATATCGAATGTAAGTTATTGCTCATCATCATTTATGCTAGGTATCATAGAGGTATCATTAAGGTATCCGAACACGTTCGGAGCACTTTTTTCTTAAATTGTGAAATAGAAACATCAAAATATGTTTTTTAGATTCGAATTTAATAAAGATTAATATTAGCGTATGATTTTTGAGTATAAATTATTATAAATTTACAAAATTCTTGAATTTCTGCTTCTTTTTAGAGGAAATTCCCCAAAACTTCAAATATGCTACAGGTCAAACTTTTGTAATAATTCAAATAAAACTAATACTAAAAGAAACTACGTACTATGGACTAGTGCTTGTACTAGAATCTTAACATTCTTTGAATAAATAAAAATTTTAGAGCTAATCGAACAATCATTATAAGATTTTCAGCAAATTTTCTATGTCATTTTTCAAATAAAAGACCATAATTTAAAAAAATATTGTTACAATATATATTATTCTAGTACATTCACTAGAGAAACATTTGAAGAAAGTGTTCACAAAATTTCAGAACAATCGAATGATAATATCTTGAGTTATCATGTTTGAAGTTTGAAAAATATCCATAAAATCTAATTTTGAGAAAAATCAAATTTTAGTTTTTCCACGCGCTCAAATTATGTATCTAAACTTTATAAAAAATTCCTAAAAATATACTGACATCATATTAGTTTGCAAAAAAGGACTTTAAAAGAATTTTTGACAGGTTTCTGTGCCTTTAAAGGACAACTTTCGGCTAATTAAACGCCCACTTCCGGTTTTCGGTTTGTTATAAAACAATTAATATCTCATCTTCTAATTAACGTACTGACAAAAGTAAATATGTTTTAGAAAGGTAAATGAATGCACTATCGAAAACATCAAAAATTAAAAAAATGGAATTTTGCTCGAAAATCGACTTTCGAACGTGTTCCGATACCTTAATAGTTATTGATTATCTAAACTAGCCAACCTAGCCTCATTACTGATTTATTCGATATGAGAATTCTAAAAGCTTGGAAGAAAAGCTAAAACTTCTTTTAAATTTTTTCTTCAATAATGCTGTCTAGAAAACTGTCGGGAATGAAAGTAATTTTTCCCAAGAAATATTTACAGTCACACTATCAGACAATTCTGTTCGCGATCATG